>CAIGQZ010034990.1:17325784-17353349 GCA_903798205.1 Danio tinwini | reverse complement strand
ACTTTTAAAGTAATTTTAAGGCAATGGGTAATATTTTACTCACTTTTTAAAGTAAAGTCAACTAATCACTTTTTACAGTAATGGATAAATAGATACAAATATTTTTAACAAAATAACATGATAAAAATTAAAACAAAAACTGAAAACAAATAATATACTTTGTTGGGCCATCAACATAAGATTCATACAATAAAAAAAAAAAAAAAAATCTGAATTTCACTTGAAATATACACTGTAAAGATGCAGGGATCCACACAATTCAATTCAGTTCATCTTTATTTCTAGAGCGCTTTTCAATGTAGATTGTGTCAAAGCAGCTTCACAGAAGATTATAGTGAATTGAAACAGTGTCAGTTCAGTTTTTAGAGTTTAGTTTAGTTCAGTACCTTCATGTTGTCTCAACAAAAATCAGAACAATTGTGTTGATTTAGCTAATTTTAAATAAGTAGTTAGAATAAGCAGCAAAAACATTTTGAGTGTGAAAGATACATTTTCGTAAACAAACAAATAAATTAATAAATAAATTGAAAGAAAAAAAAAGTCCTTAAAAAGCAAACAAATGACTGAAATTTTTGTTTATGAGTACGGCCAGACAGAATCTGCAGACATTTTTTGCTATGTTTGTGCAGAATTTTGTAAAAATTTAGATTAAATTAGATTAGATTTAGATTAATTTGGATTTATGTGGAATTATTTTGGGAGTATCGTACCTAAAAACTTAATATATCAAATAAAAAGAGTAGTTTTTTTTTTTACTTTTCCTTACAGTAACATTACTGTAAGGAAAAGTAAAAAAAAAAACTACTACAACTACTACAATTCAAATCCATTCACTTAATTGGTAAACAAAGACAGTCCCTCATATAATATATCTACTAAAAGACAGAAAATAATACTTTACAAACTGTATTGTAAATAAATAATATGAACATTTTCACATTAGTCAATAATATTACTGAAATTGCTTTAAAAATGGAATAAATATAAATTTACACACAATTACAGAAGTAAATAAATAGACTCAACGATAAGCTAAATCTGCATTGGCCTATTTACGAGTCATCTAATATTACCAATAATTTAAAACATCCTTATTTTATAAGTTATTGATTGTATAAAAAACACCTCTGACTGAAACTTTTTTTTAATGACTCACTCGAAATTGCTATATTTGGGTACTCTCATTCTCTATACTGGATTATAATGTGTCCATACAAAGCACTATAATTTATGGAATGATTATTGCTAAGAGTGTCATTCTAAAACTGAGGGAATCAGATTCTATTCCTCAATTTAAGACATGGTTAACTTATCTCACTCAAATTTGCACATGGAAAGAGTCTGTTGTAGAGTTATTGATAATCTTAATAAGTTTTAAAATATATGGCAACCATTTCTTGATCACCTGAACAGCGTAGTGCTCAATATGCTTACTACCCCTATTGACTACCTCTTTGTATTTTTATTAAAACTATTTATATGCCCTAATTGTTTTTTAATAATAACTTTTAAAAAATGTATTAATTAATTAACTAATTTATTTTATTTAAATTATTATTATAAGAATTATTTACTTTGTAGTTTTATGCTTATTTTGTGTATTTTTTTTGTTGTTGTGTTGTTTGGTAATTATTGAAAAATGTAAAACTAATAAAAACACTTGTTAAAAAAATAATTACAAATAAATGCATATGGGTCAAAGGAAATTCTTATTTCATCAATAAATATATGCCTTTTGGTATTGTGCATGAGCCAATCGCCTGACCTTGACTCCTTCCCATGTTGAACCATGAGAGGAAAAGGAAGATTTTCATGATTCGAATGCTCCCAAACATCCGCCGCTCCAGATAAATCCCTCAGGAAGAGCAGCTGGTTATGGGACTCCACTCACTGTATTCCTGTGTGTGTAAATGCATGTCAATGAGTGAGTGGGACACACTGGATTGCATAACATCCAGCATTGTGTTCATCACTTTTGGACTTGCAGATTGAATATTCAGAAAGAAATATGATACAGTATTCTGGCAGAATCAGGTCAGTGAAAATAGCAGAAAATCAATCACATTCGCTCTGACAGAACTGTATATAGTTTTCAAGATAAGGATATCTGAGAGAAGGATATACTGTACCGAAATGTCAGTGCTTGTAATCAAATCCATGCTTTATTAATACTGCTGATAAGATCATCCGCGGCTAAAAGGAATGTGGCTGTAAAGATGGTCTGAACACAGATGGTGGAAGATATAATAATGGTAAAAGACTTTACAGCTCTCGCTTCTGTTCACAATTAGTCCACATTATGCAACTGGTTCCCTGTAATCTCTTTGGCAACCCAAAATTTTGATCTGTCAAGTCATATTATCTCATTCTAAACATGTTTTGCAGTGGAGAAAATGAGCGCAGCAGGAAAAAAACTTTCTCTTGCATGTTTTTTAGGGTTATTGGGTGTAAATCTAGAATATGCTTTTGCAAATGTACAAGTGTGAACAAGTTGGAAATGCTGTACAGGCCTATTTTTTTCTATTGGTATTAAAGTTTTCAAATGTTGCAATCTTTAACTGAAATATGTGGTATTTGAAGTTTTTAATTAGAAATTTTAATTAAGAACATTTAAATAAAAAATAAACAACACTTTTTTCATGATGGTTAAATGTTTATCACAGTATTGCAGATGTATTACATTCATTCATTCATTCATTTTCTTTTAGGCTTAGTCCCTTTATTAATATAAGGGGGTCTCCACAGCGGAATGAACCACCAACTTATCCAGCATATGTTTTATGCAGCGGATGCCCTTCCAGCCACAACCCATTACTGGGAAACTCATTCACACACACTCATACACTACGGTCAATTTTAGCCTACCCAATTCACCTGTACCACATGTCTTTGGACTGTGGGGGAAACCGGAGCACCCTGAGGAAACCCACGCCAACACGGGGAGAACATGCAAATTCTACACAGAAATGTCAACTGACCCAGCCGAGGATCAAACCAGCGATCTTCTTGCTGTGAGGCGAACGTGCTACCTACTGCACCACCGTGTCCCCCTAGATGTATTACAGATTTACCATATTCCAAAAATAGGGTTAATAGCTATTGATACATATGTATTTCTGTTAAATTAATTGGATAAAGGTGATAATCTTAACTTCTTGTTGTGCAATAAAGAAGATATTTTGAAGAATGTCAGAAACTTACGGTTTTATTGTTCATACAGTAGATGTCAGTGGATATTATACCAGCGGTTTTCATTATTCTTCAAAAAGTTTTATAAACAATAAAATATATATTTTTTAAAGATTTGGATCCACTTGACGGTGAGTAAATAATGAGTAAATTTAGAATTTTTTTCTAAAACTGTCATGATATACCAATTGTTTAATATTAGTGTAGCATTGCAGTTGATTTTATCTAGTATTTGTCACAAAAAAATGCCTTAAAAATAATAGCAATGACATGTCAAAGTATACCATCTTCCGAGATAGTGCTGTTCACATTTTTCATAGCTGAATTTAAAGACTGGGGGTCACAAGAGTCAAGGTTAGCCTGTTGCTCATGGAAGCTCACATTATCTTTCTAATTGTTTCTGACATGGAGAGCTCTTGTTGACAGAACTGAAGATGAGCTGGCTGACAGCAATGCTGAACAGCGCTGAACCCGGGCCATGCACGAGGCCTCACGAGTCTAGCTGTTACTCAGCGCTAAGACCTCAAGAAACTCTCAAGTATGTGAGGAGAATGTCTCTTATATGCTGCAAACCTGATTAACATCTTCATGCTGAGTTACATTCTCGGGCTCTGGAACATTTTGCATAGCATTTAATGTGTATGCTAAAATTCAGCCTGGTTTTTATAGTAGTTTTTTTCACAATTGACACTATTGTTCAAATGTTCAAAGGCTTAAATTAACTTTTCTCAAACAAATCACTTCAATATTTAATACTAGTCTAGGTTGATTTGATTTTTAAGGGGGAAAAATCCTCATAATAAAAGCTGAGACTCACAAAACTTGCATAATTGCAGTTAATTGTGAGTGTTTGTCTCCCCCTAATGCACAACAATGTATAGCACAGGTAAATATGACTAAATAGGTGCTGTGAGAAATTTTTATTCTTCACTATTCAAAAAAGGTTATTACATAAATTGCATATTACCTTCAAATATGTTTTGAGAAGTAGTATCTGCTCGACAAACTCACTCTGTAAACTTAAAACATCGTTTTCCAGTTAGAAAGTGATTCAGAAAGCTTCTGACAGGTGTTTGGATTTGCTGACACTGGATTGGCTAACATGTCTTTTGTGGGCGGGTCTTAGAAGAGAAGTCATGAATGGTTCTGATTGAAAGCACGGGACTAATTTATAAATACTTAATTCTGGTTGTTCAATTGTCTGGAGTCGACATTTTCAAACATTATTGTTGACGGTGGCAACGGAGTTTCATCGTTAAAGTTAGAATTAGACAAGCGTTAACAATATACTGGATGTAAAGTAGACCTAAATTACTGACCTAAGTAGACTTAAATTATTGGCGCCAATAAGTCACGTGGCACCAGCTGTTTTCGATTGTAAACGACCTCATTGGATTTCAGCGTATTGCTGTGAAATGTTGAAGTGTTCATGTTGAGGCTCTGTACAGGTAGGATTTTGAAGTAAAATAACAATATACACGTTTTTATTAGCTCTCAACATAAAAAGGAAACATTATTAATTTGTTTTAGTTTTGTTGTTTACAATATGAATTGAATTGGTTTTGAGGGAAACTGTAGCCTAATGGTCCGCTAGTAGGTGGTTATCGTCGATGTTAAACCAATCCTAAATCCAAAACCAAGAAACTATTAGAATGTAGGGTATTTTATAATTTACATTTGATGATTACATCATGGGTTGCAATATTTTAATAGTGTCTTCTGTGATGCCACACTAACCATGTATTTGTAATAAAATACATCAACACCAATAAAAACCAAAAACATGGCTACTACACTTTTACTAATATAAAATCATTGTTCTTTTTTTTCTTTTTCTTTTTTTAACCAACAACCAGCAATTAACAGTAGTTTATGTGATATTTTTATAATGAGCTCTTTTCTATATACATTTTTGCACATGCAGTTAGACATGGGCTGGTATAAGTTTCTGACAGTATGATAACCTTGGATAAAAATACCACGGTTTCACAGTATTGTGATTACTGCTATAAAATAAGATATATATTTTTAAATGTCCTTGTAAAAAAAAAAAAAAAAAACTTTTTCCCCATTTAACACAATTTTATTTTAAGAAACATTTTAACAATTTTGGAGCAGTAAACATGTCAGGCTAAATAGTTTAAATAAATCGTTGTCTTCTGCTCTCTTCATTAGTTTCAAAAACACAAAATATATATAAAAAAAAACTTACATACACCTTGGGAAAGTATAAAAGAACGTTTCAGCGGTAATAAATACTTAAATACTTGACTTTTCCAAACCGCGGTAAACCTTGAAACTGGTTATCATACCATGCCTACATGCTGCCTGATGTTGTGATGTTGGAGTTTTCATATATTTGTTGCTCTTTTCAAGAAAGAAAAACAGGATGCAACGGAGATTTGTCCATGAGTGGGTCGGGAGCAATATCCCTTTTGTACAGACTGTGGGTAAAACTTGTCTGGCCATGGCCGAGTACTGAACTTCTCTCCTTGGCGTTGGTGAAGGACATTTAAGGGCAGTGTCTTGTCCAAACGTACAACCCAGCCCACTCATGCTTAGATAGCCACAATAGTTCATTCATATTTATCAGGGCCCTCACATTACTAAGGTCTACTTTGTTTTTATGCATTTCTACACATTTCCTGTTGTGGTGATTATCACAGATGATAGCTTGTGGGAATGGCAATTGCTTGGCTCTGTTATACTGAACAGCTAAGGTTTTTTCAATTATGTAGTTAAAAAAATAAAATGTAATATTAATATTATTTTATTGCATTCATGTGAACACACTGTGATATTTATTGCGATATGAATTCAGCTTCACCATCTGCTTATGGTGACAATTATATCTGCATAAAATTTAATAAACAAATCAAAAGCATAGATAAATACAAATAAGAAAAAAATACAATTGAAATAAACAGTGTTTTGTTTTCAGAGTCTAACTGTACTCAGGTACAGTATTTTAAAAATAAAAATAATTCAATCAATTTAATCTTTGCTAATGGTACAATTCCTTATGCCAAATGCTTTTAAAATCCTCATACAGTCACAGGCCTCGATCACATAGAAATCATAAATTATAATACAAACTAAACATTGCGTATCCTGCGATGTGACTATTGCAAATGATCACATTGTGATATCGATGCTTACATAATATATTGTGCAATGTGCAGCTCTTATATTATTATTATTATTATTATTATTTTTAGAAATAGATTGTATGGACTCACTTCCACAATACTAGGCTTGCTTGCTAGCGTATTGCTGCGGTTTACTAGCTGTGTGTGCTTAGCGGTTGCTATAGTGAAATTACAGCACATACATACACAAGTAGAAGTTTTGGCACAATTTGTTTGCTGTAACTCTGATTGGTGGAATTTTATGGAGTTTAATCTTAGCTCAAAACATCTTAACCACAGCAATGCTTTTTAAATATATTTTTTGGTTGTTTTTAATGTTGTTGTCCACCTTGCAGCTGGTTTGTTTCAATCATTGCCTATAATAATGCATTAAAAAATGTCCTTAATGGAAATAGTATGAAAAACTTACTTATGGAACTTGCACTTTGGAGAAACTGGGCAGCCATTGTATTTCTGTATTGATTTATTCAATTGAAAATCTATTCAGCAAATTTATTTGTCTGGATTTTGTTTATTGTCAACGTTGCAGATAATATTTACTCATTTGTTTCAGCCCTAGGTTGTGTCAGTTTTAATGACATTTGTCACTACATATGGCTTTGTGTATCTTTGTCTTTTTTCATTTCCAGCTAAATATGGTCTGACCAGTTAAAAAAATAGATGTACTTTCGTCTGTACATTTTCATTTCAAGTTATGAAACTGTATCTGGTACCATCTGACCCGTCACTACTATGCACATCAGTCTGAGTGAATATCTACTAGGAATTGTCTTCTTTCTACAGCCAAGAAAAACACTGGTGACGATGCACCATGTTCAAAGCCCCTCTTCCATGAAATGTCAAAGAGGAATTTGTGCTAGATGTGCCATTTTATAGCTGCACTCACACAGCGATGTAATGCACTGAAAGACTGACCTTTAACCCCTAAGGTGGAGGGTGTATAGGAGGGGATCACAAACGTCCTGTGCGTTTGGATAAAGTTCAGCATGTGATTTCTCATTTGGCAGATTTACAGCTTGAGAAAAGTGATGAGGTGATGAACACATAAGGTACGCATTAAGAAAAATATTGAAAGTATGTTTTTGGAGAAGAAAGAGTCATGTGATATGTCTAAGAGATGGAAAGAATGATGATCTATTGCTGCTGAGCTTTGAGTGCTTCTCAAATCTCCAGGGTCATTGAAACGGCATGTAATCTTTAAAAGCCAATTACTGGATACATGACTGTTGTGTTGTGTAGTCAGAAAAACACACATTAAAATTCATCTTTCAAAAATTTTATATAAAGCAAAGAAATCAGCTGGGTTTCGCTGGTGATCATCTTGCTCTAAAAATGAGGTTGAAAGGTCTTGTCAGGGTTTGTTTACATCTTCTTGAGAGTTTCATCTCTTGAGGAATTTTCCCAAACTCAGCTGAAGGAACTCCCAGCTGTGCTCTCTTGGGTCAAAACCCCTGCCCCATATCAGGAGAGTTTCAAGACACTGATTTGTGTGTTTGGACAAACATTGTAAAATTTAAAGCCAAATGAGAACTTTAAAGGAATCGTTTACCCATAAATCAATATTATGTCATTATTTACTCAGCTCTGGTGTCATGTCAAGCAATCATGCCATAAATTGATCTCTGAAAAACATAATTTAGGAAGGAAAAAATTACCATTGCTTGTACAAACTGATGTTTTCCCTTCCTGAGTTCGTTTGAAATAGATTTGTTATGATTATTTGTTATGGCATTTGGCAAACATGTTCTCACACAAATTTTCATTAATGTTTTCTTACTTTAGCTTCACAAAAGTGTCACAAGTGGGGTTTTTTTCTGTCCTTGTATTATCATATATATAGTAATTTTACAAATGTAACTTCAGCGATTTATGACTAGGGGTGGGTACCGAAACCCGGGGCTATTAATTCAGATATATAAAATATGAATTGATTTATACTTTAAACTTATTATTAATATATAATTATAAAAAAATTGTGGCTATTTTTGTGGCTATCGGTTCAGGCACCGTTTTGGCACTGGTACCATTTTTAAACTACAGATTTAGCGCTGGTATCGAAATAACTCCAAGTGATACCCAAACCTATTTATGAGACTTTCTTTTCCTGTTTTCGAGAAACAATAATTTCAAACTAAATCTTTGTGAATCTCAGGCCATGTCCACACTAATATGGTTTTGTTTAAAACATGTATTTTTCTCTCCATTTTGGCCTTCTGTTCACACTGAGACAAGTGTTTTTAGGAAACGAAAACATATCTTTTTAAAAACACTGTCCAAAATGGATACATTTAAAAAAAAAGTCGTTTTCATGTTGCAGTCTGGACTGTGCATACAGAGGCCTTTGAAAATGACACATTTTTAGTCATGTGATGCAGTCAGGTGACCAATTCAGCTAACATAGTGGACGACATGGAAAAGTGGAATTAGAGATGGAAAGTAAATAAACATCAGGGGGATATGATGCAGGTAAAAGTGTCATACTGTACATCTGTGCACATGCGCAGTACTGAACGAAGGCGTTTTCAGTCATTTTAGTGTGGATGACAGTAAGATTTGAAAATAATAGTGTGATCATGGAGAGTTTTTAGAGCGTTTTCAAAATTATATAAATTAGTGTAGACGTAGCCTCAGAGCAACACTGCTGTTATTCTAAATGCATGTTTTTTATATATAATTGTAAATAAATCTGAAACTTTTAAAGCAATGTCGTGGCTCAGTGGTTAGCACTGTCAACCAAGAAAGTTGCTGGTTCGAATCCCGGCTGGGTCATTTGGCATTTCTGTGTAAAGTTTGGATGTTCTTCCCGTCTTTGTGTCGGTTTCTTCCTGGTATGACATGCACTATAGGTGAATTAAGTAAACTAAATTGACTGTAGTGTATGGGTGTTTCCCAGTACTGGGTTGCAGCTGTGGGGGCATCCGCTGTGTAAAACATATGCTGGATAAGTTAGCAGTTCATTTCGTTCCGTGACCCCTGATGAAACAGGGACTAAGCCGGAGGAAAACGAATGAATATAAAGAATGAGTGCCATATAAAGAAATTCTAGATATTCCTAGACATAGCTTAATAATAAGAGTTCAGTACATGGAAATGATACACCGTGAGCCTCAAACACAATTGTTTCCTCATTCTTATGTAAATCCAGTGAGTGCAAAACACAGGCTAATCTAAACAAAACACTGACCTTTCTCATGGGTTCATTAATATATTTGTCCCCACCATTGATTGGCCACGTTTTCTAGTAAGATTACAACAATATTCTTCATCCCCTTATTTTCTAAGTATAACACAGCTGATTATATTTCTATTGTATGTGGGACTTTTATTTTCTAGTTCCTAACATGAACCTCTTCTCCACTCGGGTTGAAATGATCTCATTTGACAAGGCATATATTTACTTTGTTCAAATATTTTTTTGACAGCTGAAGTATTATTATTTTTCACATATGTATTTCAAAGTACATAATGCTGTTTGAGCATTAGAGACATGAGCCAAGAGCTCATTAATATTCATGAACCTAAGATAGAAAGTAAAAAAATAAATTTTCATTAGCAAATTTCTAGGTTGTAAATGGACTTGTATAACTGTTTCTGGAGATGTCTTGCACTTACCTGAGCCACATACCTTTTTTAGGGCATCAGAGAATCATTTAAACATAGTATATCATTGCATTTTATGTGACCTTTTTAATGCATGAGTGTAGATCTTTTTCTTTAATACATGAAACCGCAAACAAACTGATATCTTTTTTCAGCATGAAGTCTGTTAGACAAGGTGTAGGCCTACTGTGGTCTGTGTTATTTCCAAACCAAATAGCTATTTGCTTACAGGTTTTCAGTATGATAAACCCCTAGATTCAGTGCACAGTTGGGCAGTGACTCAGTCAACACTGGCATTTGCCAATGGAGTTGTTTACCAGTCTCCTCCTCCTTTAATTCAGCCCAGCACATGGCATTTTTCAAGCACAGTTGTCTTTGTTTGGTGATTTCCCACACTCAGCTAAATGGGGTAGAATTTTTTTGTGTAGTTGTTGTGGTTGTGTGTTTTGCAAGGTAATATTCATGTATGTTTGTAAAAGAGAATGTTTCATACTGACTTTCAAACCACAACCGCATGATTTGACTGAGATGCTCAGAAAATCTGCCATGTTCCATATCCTCACTTGACATTAGTGCTGTATTTAATTAAAATAAAAAGGTTTGATAATGGATTTCAAAATTAAAGTGGTAATAATAAATATTAAATGGTGTACAATTTCTAAATGTTGCCTTTGATGTGAAATACTTATAATACATAACACAAATAAATAAAAAATAGAAATAAAAACATAAAAAGAACAAAAGTTAGCTATATATATTTGCAATTCCATGCAAATGTCAACCTTGCCTTGAAAAAAATTTTTTTTTTGCTAAAATAGTGAAACCATTTCTGCATTTTTTGTGCAAGCAAGTATTTTAGTGCTTTTAAAAACACTCAAAAATGTATCTGTTAATGTTTTCAAACAATAATTTTTGATATACCAAAATCCTACAAATGGCAATTTCACATCTGTCACATCCATAACACATCCATAACGGAGATGTTTCCTTATAAATGCAAAAATGTCAAATAAAATAAAGTAAATAATTTTTGTTCTATAGAGAACCAATACTTATTCTTTAGATTAGCATTGTTTCTTTTGGGTTGTGCGGTTTAATTTACAGAATTTCTACAAAGTATGTTGTATACTGTAATCTCGCAAACTTTTTTGGTCACATCCATAAAGCATGTTTATTTTCCATATTTAATATATAAAAAAATGTTTACAGATTGATATTTTTCTGCTCCCATAACTCTGTGGTGAGTTGTTTTGGAAAATATAATCAGATATTTCAATATAATGTTACCATATACTTTCTATGGGAATTTATGTTTTGAGATTTTACTGCAAATGTCACATCCATAACGCTGGAATTGCTTATTTATTTATATATATATATATATATATATATATATATATATATATAGGCTGAGTGGATAAATAAGTTTTGAACACGTCATGATATTTCATGTTAAATATATTTTTAAAAGATCTGTTGACATTGACCCAGATTTTAATAAAAACCCAAATGATCCAAACATACACATAAAACAAACCAAAAAAAATTCTATAAAAGTAGCTAACAACTGGTATGACACAGAAAAGGTACTGAACTACTGTAATGTGTTTAACATTTTGTATATAATATTTATATTGTTTAAGAGTGTTTTTCCACATACTACACTTACAAAGCTTGACTGTTCTGTGAGTCTCATCTATCAATTCTAATCTTTTATTCTTATTTTCAATTGATTCAAGTCAGGTGATTGTCTGGGCCATTTTAGCAGCTTTGTTGTCTTTTCTAAAAGCAGTTAAGAGTTTTATTTGCTGCATTGTCTTGCTGAAATGTTCACCATGTTTTCATCTTCATCATCTGGTAATCTAGGTGTTGGGACTAAAGCAGCTAATATATATTTACACTGACAAGAGTTACTTTCTAAACACTTAAAGATTTCAGCTGATGTCTGGGCTTTCCATGACTTTCTACACCATCCTTCCTTCATGTGTTCAATACTTTTTCCATGTGTCATTTATTTATTTTTTACACATAACTTGTTTTTCTGAACTAATTAGTTTTGTTTTATTTGTATGGATTAGGGTTGGAATTCGGTACCATTATGTTATGTGTATGGAATTCGGTACCAATCGATACTGAAACTTAAAAAACGTCCATTTCCCGCTGACATTTTAAAGCCCTCCTCACACTGGGATTTCAGCCACGATTTTGTCATCTGAGACAAATTTGGGAAATCCTAAAAGATTCCATTGACATGTTCTCAGACAGCCGCTTAAAGCTCGTTGCGATCAGAATTTCTCTCCGATGAAGCTCTTGCAGTGTTAGGAGATTTTAGACACTTTCCTGCAGTGTGACAACAGCTGCGATGAGTGCAGAATCTCATGACGCATTTCATGCGACAATTCAAATGACCACAGGGAAATGTCAAAACAGGTTTTTTTATAGTCCTGGTTTTATTATTGAGGCATGCTGTGTGCAAAATCACTGCTACAGATTGTTTATGTTTGCTACGAGGAATCATTTCAGAATGCGGGATAGTGAAAGTGTCACAGGGTGGATGACGTCAAACTTCGGGGGAGTTTTCGTTCTTCTTTGGTGCATGTTCATTGTTGTTCAGTCTGACATCATGACAGCGGAGATCTTACAGTGTGACATGAGAGCCCTGTTCGTACAGTCTTATATGCTAGAGTAATTTAGGATTTAAAAAAATTGCACAGTGTGAGCCGGCCTTTAGTGCTGTTGAGACAACTCACTGCTGTTTACTGTGTGTAAACACAGATACAGGGACACTGGAGTGTTTCAAAGTCACATTGATCAGCTGGTTTGTCTATGAGCTGACATATGAGCGATCCTCTGATGAATCACGGCTTTAAAATGCTCCAGTGTCCCTGTATCTGTGTTTACACTCAGTAAACAGCTGTGAATTTGGTGAACTGATGACCTTCACAGCCAATCACAGCCATTTCTGTTGAGCACATGAACACAATTGCAAATCAGTGCTGTTTATGAACGTGCTCAACAGCTCTCAAATGATAGAGGGACATTAAAGTTTTTTAAATTTCAGTATCGATTGGTACCGAATTCCAGTATCGTGAAAACCCTAGTATGGATTACCTTGGTTGTGTTCACCTTTTAATGCATATATAATATTAATCATAATAATAATAATAGTAGTAATAATAATAATTAATACTAACTAATATAACATTGCTGGTCATATTGTTATCTCACTATGTTTGTAGTTGATGACAGGGTGAACTGTTTACATTTCCTTCAGTAATATCAGCTGTTCCTACACAAAAAAATGAACATGGTTTATTTAAAGATTTAAGATATCACTGTCTTTTTCTGGAACAATGGATAAGATTAAGACTGAAATGTCTGTTTCTCATAGCTGCGTATGTTCATGTACAATCGGTGATGAACAGCATACAATTAATGAAAAATGACATTCCTAAGAGAGCACAGGGTTCGGGATAGCAGATATTACGCAAGTAGATAAGAAAGGGGTTGAGGAAAGTCAAAAATACAAATAGTACTTTTAGAAAGGTACATATTCCTGTTTTCCTAGGTCTTTTATCAGCTTCTTGTATCCTGCGTGAAGAGAAAAATTGCCTGTGTGCATGACAGGATATGTGGGAGGTTTTTTTTGACAGAGCTGTTTCATTATAAGAGATTGATCAGTGCTTGTAGTATGTTTGACATTGGAGAACCCTGAATGTTAATTGTTGGGTTGATTTGTCTAGGGGAAAATGCAGTTAGTCTTTATAAGCTCTAATAAAAGCCTGTTAGAATGTACTGTATGTGTTTTTGTGAAGTACCATAGTAACTGCTCTCATAACATCATGATTTCCCAGGCAACAGCGCTTCATAGTGGCTCGTCTCCTGAACTGCCTCTTACGTGGTTTAGTGATTCAAGCTAGTGAAACTACTTCTTTTATTGCTGTAACATATCCTGGCATCTGGTTTTGATGTTACGTGCTGCTCATTTGTGAGCAGGATCAAAAGGTTTTAGGATCTTGGCTTATTTTTACAAGGTCTGCAAACAAGTAGTACCGGCGAGGCTTGGACACAAAAGTCAAATATATTTCTGGTGGCACACAGTAGAGCAGCTCTTTTAAGATCAAAGCTAATAGTGTGTCCAAGATGACACCATTTAAAAAAAAAAATCTGAGCTTAAGCTTGCAGGACCAGGATAGAAAGTAGTTCTATTTGACTGAGTATTTAGAAATAAGAATAGTGTATATACATGTCCAATTATTAGGCCTCCGGTGAAATTTGAATTATTAAAAAAAAAACTTACCAAGCGACGTTTAATGGAGAGAATTTTTTTTTCTTTTTAACATATTTTTAAACAAATTTTTTTTAAGAATTAATTTCCAATAACTCACTTATTTTGGCTTATTTTTTAAAGTTTTTCCCAAATGATGTTTAACAGAGCAAGGACATTTTCATTTTTGTTTTATTTCGGCTAGAATAAAAGCAGTTAAAAAAAAATTTAAGAACCATTTTAATGTCAAAATTATTAGCCCCTTTAAACAATTATTTTTTTTGTGATAGCCTACAGAACAAACCATCGTTATACAATAACTTGCCTAATACAATAACTAAGCCTTTCTAAAGCTGTATAGAAGTGTCTTGAAAAATATCTAGTAAAATATTATTTACTGTCATCATGCCAAAGATAAAATAAATACGTTATTAGAAATGAGTTATTAGAACTATTATGTTTAGAAATGTGTTGAAAAAAATCCTCTCTTCTTTAAACAGAAATTGGGGGGAAAAATAAACAGGGGGGCTAATAATTCAGGGGTGCTAATAAGTCTGACTTCAACTGTTTGTATGTATGTTTATGTATGTGTATATTATTCTATTATTTATTAGGGCTGTAATGATCACAACCCACTTGTTCGGAATGCACGTGACCCGCTGATTAACAACTTTTTTTTTTACTTGTAGGTAAATCCAACATTTATAACAGTTGCAGAGAGATTGTCTCCCATGTCATTCAAATCACGTGTATGAAAGCACTTAAGCTTTCCTGTTAAATATAATGATGACAGAAAAAATTTGTAGTGGGGCCTTAATGCTTTCAAAGGTTTTTTTAAAGGTGTTTTCTGTCACTGTTTGTTTAGCCTGCCCTGCATTAATGCATTCAGTGTAAGCTGTACAATTAAACAATAAATGATTGTGATCTCAATTCAAACCCGCAAAAGTTGCGCAACATGAATAACAATGATTTCCATATGTTTATTAATCCTTTGAATCGCTGCATTTAAATCTGCTTTTGATCGAGAGAGATTCAGTTTTACACTTTTTTAGTTAGTTACAAACAATTTAATAAAACAGATGTACTGGGAGAATGGTTTATAGTTCAGACATAAACTCTGATGTTTATGGTAAAGATTAAAATCATTCTGTGGTATCTGACCCTGCTGGAAGATACATTATTGTATCTGGATTTATTAATAATTTTCCCATAACGTGTGTCAATGTATATGGGCCAAATATAGATGATCCTGGCTTCTTTAGGAAAATATTTAGGCTTATACCAGACACTAGTTCAACCAATTTAATAATTGCTGGCGACTTTAATTGTTATTTAGATCCTCATCTTGATCGTCACTCATCTAAATTTCCTTCTCCATCTCATTCTGCAGGTGTTTTAAATAATTTGATAAAATCATTGAACCTTGTCGATATATGGAGATTACTCAACCCTACTGCACGTGATTATTCTTTTTTTCCCATGTTCACAAGTCCTATACACGTATTGACTAATTTATTATTGCTTCAAAACTCATTCATGGGGTGACTCATTCTAAATATCATAATATTTTAATTTCTGATCATTGCCCTATCTCAATGAGTCTACAAATTTCTTCAACTAAAGTACAGTACTGTTGGCGTTTTAATCCCCAGTTGTTGATGGATAAACAATTTAAATCTTATTTGACAGAATGTTTAAAACAGTTTATAGAGACTAATGACAAGGGGGATGTTTCAGACTCTTGTCTTTGGGAAACCTGTAAAGCAGTGTTAGGAGGTCACATTATTGCATATGAATCCTCGCTAAGGAGGAAGAAGCGTAAGCGTCTGTCTGAGATAGAATCCATACTTCCGGCTTTGGAACAAACATTTAGTTTATCTAATTCGCAGAATGATCTTAATGCCATTTGAAAATTAAAATATGAATATAACACTATTTTGAGTGATCAGGTTTCAAATCTGTTAAATAAAATAAAACAAAAACATTTTAAAATAAGGGATAAAGCAGATAAGCTTCTTGCAATACAGCTGAGGGGAATGCAGGCTGAGAGGACCAGTCATCAAATAAAATCCCAAAATGGTTCTATATTAACACATCCTAAAGAAATTAATGATTGTTTTGCTGAATTTTATAAGGACTTATATTCATCCAAATCCTGTGAGCTGAATGACACTGGGCTTCAATTTCTGGACAAGGTGGACTTTCCAAAGCTTAGTAACAGTGCCAGAGAGGAGTTGGAAAAAACACTTTCTCTTGGTGAAATTTTTGAGGCAATTAACTCCTTTTCAAACGGAAAAGCATCTGGGCCTGATGGGTTTGGTGTGGAGTTTTATAAGGCTAATGCAAATGCAATCGCTCCTCTCTTGCTTCGAATGGTAAATCATTCAATAGATAAGAAAATATTTCCCAACACTTTTTATGAGGCACATATATGTGTCTTGAAAAAAAAAAACAGAGATGTTACAGAGCCCTCTAGTTATAGGCCAGTAACTCTACTTAATTATGATCAAAAGGTAATCACCAAAATCTTGGCGACTCGTTTAAACAAACATGCAGCCTCATTAATTCACCCAGACCAAACTGGTTTTGTCCCAGAAAGATTTTCATTTTTTTATACACGTCGCCTGCTAAATGTTATGTACAGTAAATAGAGTAAAAATTCTAAGATAGCTGTTCTTTCTTTAGACGCCGAAAAGGCATTTGATAAAATTGTTTTCTGTTCTGGACAGGTTTGGTTTTGGTGAAAATGTCAAACTTTTAATAAAAATGCTGTATGTTTCTCCCAGATCTGTAGTACTTACTAATTCAGACGGATCTGCTTTTTTTCCTCTTCAGCGTGGCACACGTCAGGGTTGTTGTCTAAGCCCACTGTTATTTGATCTGGCATTAGAACCATTGGCCATCCATCTTTGCAATCATCCAGAGATTAGGGGTATAACTTGTAACCATACTGAAGTTAAGCTGTCCCTATATGCAGATGATTTGATCTTATACTTGAATGCCCCTTCTATTGCATTACCTTTTTTAATGAAAACACTTGAGGTCTTTGTTTCCTTCTCGGGTTATTCTGTTAACTGGGATAAAAGTGTATTCATGCCACTGAGTGAAGGGCTGGATGCTCCGTTTCTAAGGTCTTTACCTTTTTAAAATAGCAGAGGATCATTTTACATATCTAGGCTTAGTTATTCCCAAAAACTTTAATCATATTCTCAATTTAAATTACACAGAAGCAATAAACAAGTTAAAGTTATCCATTAATAAGTGGAGGATGCTTCCGTTATCTTTAATTGGTCGGGTTAATGCTATTAAAATCTTTGCTTCGTTTTGTGTATCTGTTCCAGAATCTGCCTATTTATCTGCCCCATTTTTTTTTTTAAACAACTCGACTCTGTTATTATGCCATTCGTTTGGGGCTATAAAACACACAAAATTTCTAAGGGCCACTTGCAAAAACCAAAAGAGTTGGGTGGCCTAGCACTACCAGTTTTTCGACATTATTATTGGGCAACTAATGCTAGAGCCTTGGTGTTTTGACATTCCAGTGACCAGGATGCCAAAAACTTGACTGTCATGCAACCCAAATGGCTACATATGGAAGCACAATCAGTGGTTGGTAGCTCTTTAGCTGCTATTCTTTTTTCTAACCCCTTATCTTTAAAGAAGTCACAATGTAAAAATATGGTTGTGCTCAATTCTATAAAAAATTTGAATCAAATGAAGAATGCATTGAACATTACATGCCCCTCAGTTCAAATGCCCATTTGTTATAATAATAATTTTCTACCAGGCCAGACAGATAAGATATTTTCAGAATGGAGAAGAAAAGGATTGACCACAGTCAAAGATTTTTATATAGAGGGG
The DNA here is from genome assembly GCA_903798205.1 of Danio tinwini. Taxonomy (NCBI): domain Eukaryota; kingdom Metazoa; phylum Chordata; class Actinopteri; order Cypriniformes; family Danionidae; genus Danio; species Danio tinwini. Next base: position 17,335,283 of record CAIGQZ010034990.1, on the reverse strand, counting down.
AAATTTGTTACATTTGAACAGCTGTATAAGGCTTTTAACCTCTCCCAGTCTCAATTTTTCCGCTATCTACAGGTGCGCCACTACATAAAACATTCTTTTACTGAGTTTCAAGAACTGCCACAGGACCATAATATATACAATCTTTTGTGTAAACCTCCTATAGCCAAGCATCTAGTGACGCAGTTTGTTTCCTTGTTTGTCTATCAATTTGCCGTGTCTTCTGATTAAACTGGCATGGGAAGAGGATATTGGAATTAACATATCAAATGATACCTGGGAAGAGGGGCTAAAGCGAATTCATACCTGTTCTATTAATGCAAGATTACAACTCATACAGTTTAAAGTGGTACATAGGCTACATTATACCAAAACTAAACTCAATAAAATTTTCCTATCAGTTTCCCCGTTATGTGACAGATGCAAGATCTTAGAGGGGACGTATGCACATACTTTTTGGTTTTGCCCTGAGATCTCTGAGTTTTGGAAAAATATTTTTCCGTTTTATTCAAATGTTTTAGGAGAAAACATTAGTCCAAACATTGAATTAGCCCTGTTTGGATGCTTTGACCCAGTGTTAGCATGGACACATAATCAGCAAATGTCTGTTATGTTTGGTATGGTGGTGGCTAAAAGGGTGATCTTGATGGATTGAAAGTCCACTTTACCACCAACTTTTCATAAATGGCTGACTGAAATGGTTGCTGCTCTCAAGCTTGAAAAAAATACTTTTGCTAGGGCAGATGCTTCTAAGAAATTAGAAAAAATCTGGGGCCTCTTCCTTGCTTATCTTTTTAAGGGTTGAAAGTAAACGCTTATGATTCATGGACAATTTTACTCTTTTCAATGTTTTAAGTTTGATCAAGTAAAACTTGATGTACATTAATTACTCTATATGGTGCATGTTTGGATGGACTGGTGCTTTGCCATTTTTTTTTTTTTTTGATTCACTTATTTAAATTTTTTCTTTACTTTTTTTTTCTTCTGTATTTTTTCCTTATTTGTATAATAACATATTATAGATTGTATACATGTTTTTGATCTGTTTTGTGTACGTATAAAAATTTGTTATAAAAAAAAAGATTAAAATCATTGTTTAATGAAACTCGACGCTGGTGAATGTTGTTGCAATTACATTGTGTAACCAATGTGTGGCGACAAACAACCATCAAAATTATGTCACTGAATAGGTTTTCAAAAATGATGCACCTATATTGAAACATGAAGTTTTATGTGTGAATTGTTGAATCATTAATTTAAAATAAATTCTATATTTAGCATCATCAGCAACAGCAGCAAAGATCATTTTTCGTATTGAATATTTTCCTTTTTTTCAGCTGGTTCCTTCCTAATTTTTATTAAAATTACAGGTTCTAAGTTATGTTTGTTAATAGCAATGTTTTTTGCAGTAATATTTTTGTACAAATGCAAAGCAAATGACACTTGTCTTCTCCCTTTATTGCTGATCCGAAAAATGGTTCGATCCATTACACCACTAATATTATTAGTATTTAGCTTTAAGTGCAACTTAAAGGCCTTACTAGGTTATGTTAACTAGGTAAGTTAGGATATTAGGGTAAGTTATTGGATAACAGTGGTTTGTTCTGTAGCCAGTTGGGGGAAAAAATCCTAAGGAGGTAAATCAGGAAACACAATATTTAAAAAACAAAAAACAAAATATGTAATGTTTAAAAAATGGTATGGAAAAATATGTACTTCGTAGTCACACAAGGTCATAAATATAGCCATATTATAACTTTTATCAATATATTTATATGCTTGTGAATATATGTACATAGATTATGAATATGTACATACATTTCTGTGTTTTATTTATTTATAGCTGGGAAATAAATGGCATTTGAGTACCAGGTAAATGGAGGGGGGGGGGGGGGTGTTGAAAGGGAAATATTTAAAGTCAGCTCTCTTCAACCCAACCTCCACCTGTGGTTCTTTTTCGAGCTCTGCGGTTTCATTATCTTGCTTTTGCAAAAAACCCACACATGCTTATACATTAGTCAAGACTAGAGACAGAGAAAACTTTACATAACATCTATTAACCCTTGGTAATATGCAGAACTCTTCGAAAGATCTTTTAGCAGTTGTAGATAATGCAGGAAATATTTTAGAAGTGTTTGTTAGTACGTACAGTATATGACTTCATCTCAAACAGGTTTTTGCCAAACGTTTTGTTTTTGTTGTTGTTGTTGTTCTGGTGTATTTTAAATTGTTTTTATTTTTTTATTATATTCTGTATACAATCAAGTGGATGAAAGTTAATTTCCAGTGTCACTTAAAAATAAAATGTTGTCATTTCCTTTTCTTCATTTCAAGACATAAAGATTAATTTATATAAAATATTAAATAATGTCAGTGTCACTTGTTTTGCTGACAAAAATACAATATTTTTAAACAATTTTGAAAAACATATAGTGTATACTGTATAGTTTTTTATAGTCTTAGTGGCTTGAATAAAAAGAATTATGTGATTAAATGATAACAGCATGTTCTGTTTGGTAAGCTTTTACAGGAAGAAGTAGCCTAATGAGTATGCTTAAAGCAAAATGTTTTGTTTCTAAAGGCACTTCTGACATATTTAGTCATATGATCAGTATGACTTGTTTCTTGCAATGTGAGTCACTAAATATCCTTTAAAACTGAGTAAACTGTGTTTATGTTGACAGTCACTGATGGGGATTGCAAGGCTAAAAGAACAAGTTCAATAGTGTTTGAGAAGGTAGTGTGGTAGTGTTGTAAATGAAAAAGAAATGGGGTTAAATCTTTTTTTTATGTTCTTGTGTTCAGATAACTACTATTTAAAAGTAATTAATAACATTTGCTTCATGGTTATTTGGTTAGGGTCAGGATGAGTGTTGAGGGTTAGTTTCATTTAATTATGCATGACTTATTGTAATTTCTATGCACTCTAAGAAATGCTGGGCTATTTAAACCCAAACATTGGGTTACATTTGGTCCTATACATACATATATTTGGTCTTATACCTATGGGTTGGTTTACCCATAATTTTCTAGAGTATAAGTACATGGAGCGTGTAACAAGAATACTTTAAAATAAAGTGTTACTGTAAATGACTAAAACAACAATTAACAATTAAACCATATAGAAAGAGCAATTCTTAAACATTACTCAATACAAATGCTTCAGCTCCAAAAACCCAGCTGTTGGTTTAGTGCATAATATACCCAGAATTGGGTTGAAATAATCCATCATTTTTAGTGTAGTAAGTACATGGAACGTGTAGCAAGAACACTTTAAAATAGTGTTACCGAAAATAAAATATAGTAACAATTAAACTATTCATAAAGAGTCATTCTTAAACATTACTCAGTATAAATGCTCTTTTTAATATGTCTGTGGTTGAATTGATCACAATCATGATTCCAAGTCATGATAAAGCATCATTTATGTGGTAAGAACTCAGTGAGTAACTGCAGATATTAACTGTGTTCAGATCACACTGTGTGCAGATCTGTTAACCACACTAAACACTTTCAGAACAACCACGTTCCACCATCACCAATTACCAGTGCTCACTGTTTCCTGCGCTCTGCACTGAGCCCCACACTCATGCTTTTTTTTCCATCATGCATTTGCAGAAATATCTCTTCAAACATTGCATTGCATTTAAGATGCAACCTGAAAAAGCGCTGGTTATTTGTATGTGAGGGTGCTTCGTCTGTTTGAAGACATTTTTCCATTAATTATTGATTAGAGAAAAATATGACAAACTTAAATGGACTTCATTTTCTCAGCTTACCTGTGTTAGTCTAGATTCGCAGAATTGAGGAAGGGTACAACAGGAAGCTCTACCTCTGCAGGCCACATCACGGTTTCCCCTCATGTATGTGATGTCACTTGTTCCTTATTGGACGGAACCTATAGTTTGTGGAAAGTACAGCCTCGTCTGTTTATTAAGCGGACCGTAGTGAGGAGATTATCTTCATCTGGTCAGCCACTTATAAAGCCAACAGCGCATCAAGATCTGATCAACGACCACAAACCCAACCATGAGGACGTCCTGCATCTTCATTGCCTGTCTGGTGCTCGTCGCTTTCTGCTCAGTTGATGGAAGTGATTGTACGTTCTTTTCTTTATTACTGTATTTTTTTTGTTTTTGTAAGCATTCGATTATTGCAATTTTTTTATTTTTGATATGTATCGTTATTAATGTATATTTGTTATAGATGTGTATATGTATTTCATACATTTGATATTAACCATTTTTTACTTTTTTTTCTTTCTGTAGGGTCCCAGAGTCCCGATAAGTGCTGCTTTTCTTTTTCCAATGCAATAATTCCAGTAAGGCAGGTTGTGAGTTATCATACTACACATCTTCAGTGCAACATGAATGGTGTTATGTAAGTATCTTTTGACAGTTTCTCTAAATTTAAGGGTTGTGATTTTGGTTCTGTGAAATCATGAAAAAAAAAATTATTTTAAAAATGCAGTTTCATCACAAAGGCTAAAAGGGAGATCTGCACTAACCTGACTGAGAAATGGGTTAAGAGACTGATGAAGTTGGTGGACGCTCAAAACATGAAGCAGATGACAGAGGCCGGTTCAGTGGACAGCGCCTAAGATGAGAACGCTCTTCTCTTTACTGAATATTGCACTGAACCGTTTCTCAACTGTATTTAAGCTTAACTTTTATATGCACCTGCACTGTACTGTTACTCTGCTTTAAATATTGTATATCTATATATATTTGCAAAGTATATTCATGCTGGAACTGTAATCTGACTCTGTCTGTATTGTTACATACCTATATGAAAATAAAGAACATGCAGAACATTTGGATTTTGGTCTGTTTTATTATTTTTTTATAATATGAAATACCAATAAAGCATTAAAGTTTAATCACTAACACTTTATAATAAGGTTGTGTTTTTTTATCATTAGTTAGTGCACTGATGAAACATTACTTAATGAACAGTGCTTTTTTACATCATTTATTTCAGTTTGTTGGCTTTGTAAAATATTTGTGTTAGTTTAGTGCATTAAATACTGTAATGTTAAAAGTTTTTTTTTTCTTTAATACTGTATTTGCAAATATTAAGTTAATGTTAACAAATTAAATAATTTTGCAAAGTGTTTGCAATAATAACACCAACAGGAACATTAATACAGCTAATTTAGTTTAGTTTATTTGTTTACAGGGTAATAAACATTACTGTTAAATGTGCCAGAATTAGCCAAGAATGGCTATTTTTCATCTGTAGACCTCTTACAGAATGTAAAAAGTCACACCTAAAATAAAAGCACAGCATAATAACAGAATACACTACCATATATAAAATACAATTAAAAAAAGCAAAACAAAAACAGACTGATGGCAGCAGAAGAGGACAAAAAAGCCAAAGACAAACAGTACAAATAAGTGTCAAGAATATAGTATTAATGCTGACTATGCTGATTTGTCAATAACCATTTAGCCAATAACATGAAACTGAAAAGAACGAAAAATAAGTGATCTTCTAATTGTTGGTGGGATGGAGTTCCAATCCCTAGCAGCTTTCACTGAAAATACAGACTGGCTGAATTTACTTTTTTTGAGAGGAATAATACCCATGAGCAGTTGATCTAACTTTCACAAACTGATTTAGTGGTAAAGTCAGTTTATGTAGGGTCTTAAACATTAAACAGATATGTACATATTTAATTACATTTTCCCAACTAAGCAGGTTATGTTTCTTTAATTTTAAACAATGGTGAAATTGAACTGATTTCTTCTCAAGGGTTTTTAAGGATTGTTTGTATCATGATTCATGTGGCTTCAAAGTAGTAATGCTAGCTTGGGACCAAGTGGTTAAACAATAAGTGATATGAGAATTGATCATGGAGTGATAATAGATTAGGGCAGCCTTATATGACATCTGATCACGAATTTAAAATTTGCTAAATTGAATTTGACCCGATTACAAACCTTTTTAACCTGTGACTTAAATGCTCGTTTTGAATCTATCAAAACACCAAGGTACTTGTACTCAGATACAACTTGTAATCTTTCCCCTGATACAAATACATCTGGTACTTCACTTAACCTATTATTCTTAGAAAAGAATATACACACTGCTTTAGAGATGTTCAACTGTAAACAGCACTGTTCTAACCAGGCTGAAAGATGTACTAGCGATTCTGTGAGTTTGTTTGCAACTTGCAACACACTACTACTATGAATAAATATAACAGTGTCAGTGTATATTATTATTATTAGCACAAATGGATGGAAGATCATTGATATATAAAATAAAAAGTAAAGGGCCCAGAATAGATCCTTGTGGAACACCTGTAGATATACCTAAAGGGGCAGATTTGTAATTCTGTATATTAACATACTATGTGCGACCAGACAGGTATGATTCTATCAATTTTAAAGTTTGTGGGAAGTTAAAACCTACTAATTTGGACATGAGAATTCTATAATTTACAGTATCAAAGGCCTTCCTCAAGTCAAGAAACAGCCCCAATGACCCCCACATTATCTAATAAAGACTTGACTTTTTTGGTGAAGTAGCAATTTGCCCTCTCACTTGAGTAATTTGCTCTGAAGCTATACTGCAATGGATCTAAAGCAAAGGAACTATTATTTAAGTAATTTGTAATTTGTGTGGCTATCAGTTTTTCTACAATCTTTGATACTATGGGTAATATACTGATAGGTCTGTAATTACTAGTAGAGTGTGGATCGCCACTTTTAAATATAGGTACAAGGACAGATGATTTCCAAACACTAGGAAACACCGAAAAATGGACAGATTGATAATTTTAGTGATCAACTTTACTAAAGACTCACTAAGCTGTTTTTGCTCTGGATGATTTAAGCGATGTAATTGCTCTTTTGACGTCTGATTCAGGAAACTAACCTTAGAGCAAAAAGCTTGTTCCACTGTACTTACTTGATGAACTTCTGAATAGTTGCGGGAGAAACACTGTGTGATTGAAGCTACCGAGTCCACAAAATAATTATTAAATACTTTAGCTATATCAGCTGGCTTATTTATCAATTCCCCATTTACGATCAATTCAAGTGATGATCTATCTTTTCTTTTATCTCCTTTTAAGTAGTTCAATGGGTCCATATTTATTTGGAATTACCTCTTGCTTCTTCAATTATTCGCAGGAAAAAATCTGCCTTTGCTTTTCTCATACACTTTACCACCTTGTTTTGTAACATAGTGAAATGTTGTCTATCATGACTCAACTTTGATCAATTTGCAATTTTTAAAACAAGATCCCGCTTTTTCATTATTTTTTAGATATTCATCCAGGGTACTGTATGTTTTTTGTCTTTAGTCTTAAAAGTACAGCTAAAATCTGACATTGTGCTCAAGTTTTTTTTTTGAGAAAATTGGACTACCCTCATCCTGATTATTTCCAGTTAGTTATTCATCACAATCAATCTGAAGGACGGCCCTACTAAAGTCATCTAGTTTATGTCTTGGAATATCATAAGAATCATTTTTCCTAACAAAAGAATTTAATCTCTTACTAAATATTTTTCTGGTGACTAAAATTAAATTGTGATCAGATATACCTGTTAACATATTAAATGTTTTTAAAATTCTTCCTGCTCTATTACTAAAAATTAAATAAATTTGTGATTTTGTAGAATTGGTTAATCTTGTAGGTCCTTTAATCATTTGCTGAAGATCAAAATGATCAGTTATTTGTTTGAGATGCTTTCTAACCATTCTATCATCCCAATTAATATTAAAATCTCCCATAGTAATGACTTCTTTACTAAAATTACACTGTTTTAATACTTGTTTTATGTTTTCATAAAAACTAATATTTGAAGATGGTGGACGATAAATTACCATTAGTGTAAATCTGTGGTGATAGTATAAGATTCAGACTGATACATTCCAGATCTGTGTCATTTGCCCAGGCAATTTCATTACACTGGATACCAGATTTCACATAAATCATAACTCTACCTCCCTTTGAACCAACTCTATCTTTTCTAAATATTTTAAAACCAGGCACTTCTAATGCTGCAGATGGCGAGTTTTATGAAGCCATCTTTCAGATAAGCATAGAAAATCTAAGTTAGAGTCTCGTAAAGATGATGAATTTGATCACTTTTTGATATGATACTTTGTATGTTCAAATGACCACAAGAGACCCTTTGGTTTTACTTTAGGATCCCAAATTGTTCTGGAATGATTAACTGTCTGAAAAAAAAAAACTTTTTCTTATTTTTATGAATGGCTGGATTTATAATTCTCGTTTTGACATGTTGCATAGACTTTGCAAACACTTGTGGAATAACTAAACTAGCATTTACAGAAGTAAAACTATTTGGTAACTCAATTGTCACAGAGTTCCCTTCATTCCACAGTGGCATCGAGATGCGCAAACTTTTCCAAAAGTCCGCAATGATTCCACTTGTCGATCTGGAACCCAGGCCCGCGTCCAACGATTACACCCAATAAAAAAATTTTTTTATCACATCTTGTGCAATCAAATCAGTGAAATGGCTCTATTGCTCATTAGTAGCACCCGTAACCACATACAAACTCATGGTCTGAAAATTGTTTCCCCTTCCTTTACTGCCCCACCTACTACGTGGCTGCCTTAAATCCCGATTTCGACAGAATAAAAGTCTTCATTCACAAAATCAAAAACAATAAAGCAAATACTCCAACATGAATAGTATACAAAAAGCAAATACTCAAACCTGAATACAATAATTATCAAATGTAAACTTAATAATAATCATATCGTCCAATCAACTTATTTAATCCAAACATAATAATAATAAAAGAAAGAAATGACTCCAACAATTTATCTTTAATAGTTAATTATGCATAAATATTTAATAGTTAATTATGCACACACTCAAAAAAAAATTTTTTTTGAGTGTTCAACCTACCTAATTAAAATGAGCTGAAACAACACAATTCTTGAGATTTCATTCGGACAACTTACATTTTTTTATGTTCAATCCACATAAAAGTGTCAAGTTAACTTGTGTGGAACCCTGCATTTTTACAGTGCACATATACATATACCTCATGCTGTTGATTTTGCCATCCACTCTGCAGATCACTTGCATGCCCCCATAATGTAACCCCAAACCATGATTTTTCCGTCACCAAACTTGACTGATTTCTGTGAGAATTTTTGGTCCACGTGGGTTCCAATAGGTCTTCTGCAGTATTTGTGATGATTGGGATGCAGTTCAACAGATGATTTATCGGGAAAATCAACCTTCTGCCACATTCAATTGATCAAATAAGTCAAGTTATTATTTTTTGTTCTTACAACTGATCAACAACAAGACTTTTGTCAGGTAGTGTGCGCTGTGTATACCTAAAATTAGTCAATCTGCACCGATATATCACCCTGGTATGAACAATCATTGATCTTTCTCTATTACTGAGTGCACCTGCAAATGTCATTGAGATATATATTTATGTATATATATATATGTGTGTGTGTGTGTGTGTGTGTGTGTGTGTGTGTGTGTGTGTGTGT
>CAIGQZ010034990.1:17302965-17325774 GCA_903798205.1 Danio tinwini | reverse complement strand
AATTTCGGCAGGAGAGATCCAGGCAGACCCCTATAAGGTAAGGGCCGTTGCCGAGTGGCCAACTCCAGACTCTCGTAAGGCTCTGCAGCGATTCCTGGGGTTTGCCAACTTTTATCGACGATTCATCAGGAATTTTGGTTAGATCGCTGCACCCTTAATGGCACTCACCTCTCCTAAGGTAATGTCAAATGGAAGGTGGACGCTCAGGAGGCCTTTGATAAATTAAAGTCCCATTTTATCTCTGCTCCTGTCTTGTCTATTCCAGATCCTGAACGGCAGTTTATTGTTGAGGTAGTTGCCTCTGTAGGCGCAGTCTTACCTCAGCGGTCACGTCTGGATGAGAAAGTGCATCCCTGTGCCTTTTCCCACCGCCTGAGTCCTTCTGAACAGAATTACGACATAAGTAATCAGGAGTTTTTGGCAGTCAGGTTGGCTTTGGGGGAATGGCGTCACTGTTTGGAGGGGGCAGCTTGGCCTTTTCTGGTCTGGACGAATCATAAGATTCTCAAATACATCCGTTCAGCCAAAAGGCTGAGCTCCCGACAGGCTCGCTGGGCCCTTTTCTTTGGCCGTTTTAATTTTACTCTGTGTTACAGGCCAGGATCCAAAAATATCAAGCCGGATGCTCTCTCCCGTCTGTTTGAGGCTCCGGGGGAGGAGGAACCTCCTGACACCATCATACCCAAGAATATGGTGGTGGCGTCCCTCTCCTGGGACATTGAAAGACGGATTGAGCAGGCCAGGCAGATGGGTCCGGTACCGGCAGGGGTTACAGCGAGTAAACCGTTTGTTCCAGTCAAATTGCGCTCTGAAGTTATCCAGTGGGGTCATTCCTCCAGGTTGACCTGTCACCCAGGAGTTCGGAGATAACTGGCTGCCATCCGCCAGCGATTCTGGACGTCAGGCAGTTTGTGGCCGCCTGCCCGGTTTGCGCTCAGAACAAGACTTCCAATGCGCCTCCCGTTGGTCTGCTCCACCCTCTTCCCATCCCTTCCCGCCCCTGGTCACACTTGGCCCTTGACTTTGTCACCGGCCTTCCTGAATCAAAAGGCAACGCCGTCATTCTCACGGTGGTGGACCGCTTCTCCAAAGCATCCCATTTCATTCCCCTCCCCAAGCTCCCCTCAGCCAAGGGGACAGCGCAGGTGGTGATTGATCATGTTTTCAGGGTTCATGGTCTTCCGGTCAATGTGGTCTCTGATAGGGGACCCCAATTCATCTCCCGGTTTTGGATTGGAATTCTGTCGACAGATCGGGGCCTCAACGAGTCTGTCTTCTGGATTCCATCCCCAGACCAACAGTCAGTCCGAGCGGGCAAACCAGGATTTAGAACGTACTCTCCGCTGCCTAACGTCCCACAATCCTAGCTCTTGGTGCCATCAACTGTCCTGGGTGGAGTTTGCCCATAACTCCCTCCCATCAGCCGCCACAGGTATGTCCCCATTTCAGTGCTCCATAGGTTTCCAACCTCCTCTGTTCCCCACACAGGAGCCCGAAGCTGCAGTCCCGTCTGCCCTTGCTTTCGTCCAGCGGTGTCGCCGCACTTGGAAGAGAGCCAGGGAAGCCTTGGCCCGGGTTAATAGACGGACTAAAGCAGCAGCTGACCTACATCGGACTCCTGCTCCCCGCTACAGGTGTGGTCAAAGAGTATGGCTTTCCACTAAGGACTTGCCTCTCAGGGTAGCCTCACGCAAGTTGGCACCCAAGTTCATTGGACCATACCGGATCACCAAGGTCTTGAGTCCGGTGGTGGTACAGCTCAAGCTTCCTCCCACGCTTGGTCGGGTACACCCTATTTTGCATGTATCTCTCCCCCCCGTCTGGTGGATGGCTGCCCAGTCTATACTGTGCGGAAATTGCTAGACGTTAGACGCAGAGATCGGGGCTTCCAATATCTAGTGGACTGGGAGGGCTATGGTCCAGAGGAGAGAAGCTGGGTCCCGGCTCGGGACATTCTGGATCGGGCGCTGGTCAGGGACTTCAGTCGGCAACGAGGTGAGCCCCTCCATGCGGCGCTTGGTGGCGTTCGTAGGGGGGGGGTTACTGTCACACCCCTGGTCTGATCACGCTGTCATTTGTGTTTGCATTTACATGTCACAAGCGCATGTGTATGTTTTGTTTCGATCCGTCACCATATGTTCACTATTGCGCCCCTTCCTCTTTTTACCCAATTCTTCTATTTAAATTAATTGATTAAACTCACCTGCTTGTCATGAGTAGTTCTCCTCTCGCCCTATTTGTTCTCCTCATGTGTGTCGTCCTGTGCTAGATTGTTGTTTGCGAGTGCGCTCACGCTCAGCCACTCGAGTCGTGCCGTGTTGTATTCTGTCCTGTCCTGTCTGGTTTCATCTCTCTCTGTTGGTCCAGTTTTCCTTTCTGTCTGGCTGCATCTCCCAGGACTAGAGCCTCCAGCATTAGGCTTCTCCTCATCTCCCTCTATTCCCAGGTTGGACTTCTCGTGCTTTGAGCCCCACCGGCTTCTTCCGATTACCGGCTTCCTCTCTCTCACTCATTCCCCTGCATCCTCCACACGGCCGCATCCTCCAGCGCCCCCTGCCGGGTAATGTTGAGAAGACCGTTGAATTTTTGTTGTTGTAACTCTATGGCTGTTTTTGTTTTGTTTTTGATCTGAGGATCGTGAATGGGACGCCCTCTGCCGGGAGTATCTTAAGCCAGCACCCTGCTTTAGTCAAAGACTGCTAAAGGACTTTTGGTTCAGTTTTTCTTTCCCTGGCTGGATTTTTTGGTCTTCCTGAACAATATAATAATAATAATAATAATTTATTATTATTATTATTATTATTATTATTGCCGTTATTGTCATTATTTTTGAACTTATAATAAATATATATACTTATCCTCAAGCCTGCATCTGTGTCTGTATCTAAGATCCCTAACAAACCCAGCAGTTGGTTTAGTGCATAATATACCCAGAATTGGCTTGAAATAACCCATCACTTTTTAGAGTAAAGTAAGTACATGGAGCGTGTAACAGGAACATCTTAAAATAAAGTGTTACTGAAAATGACTAAAACATAGTAACAAATAAACTAATCATAAAGAGTAATTCTTAAACATTACTCAGTATAAATGCTCTTTTTAATATGTCTGTGGTTGAATTGATCACAATCATGATTCCAAGTCATGATAAAGCATCATTTATGTGGTAAGAACTCAGTGAGTAACTGCAGATATTAACTGTGTTCAGATCACACTGTGTGCAGATCTGTTAACCACACTAAACACTTTCAGAACAACCACGTTCCACCATCACCAATTACCAGTGCTCACTGTTTCCTGCGCTCTGCACTGAGCCCCACACTCATGCTTTTTTCCATTATGCATTTGCAGAAAGTGACTCTTCAAGCGTTGCATTGCATTTAAGATGCAACCTGAAAAAGTGCTGGTTGTTTGTATATGAGGGTGCTTCTTAAATTTGAAGACATTTTTCCAATAATTATTGATGAGAGAAAAATATGACTAACTCAAATGGACATCATTATCTCAGCTTACCTGTTTCAGCGACATAGTCTAGATTCGCAGAATTGAGGAAGGGTACAACAGGAAGCTCTACCTCTGCAGGCAACATCACGGTTTCCCCCCATGTGTGTGATGTCACTTGTTCCTTATTGGACGGAACCTATAGTTTGTAGAAAGTACAGCCTCGTCTGTTTATTAAGTGGACCGTAGTGAGGAGATTATCTTTATCTGGTCAGCCACTTATAAAGCCAACAGCGCATCAAGATCTGATCAACGACCACAAACCCAACCATGAGGACGTCCTGCATCTTCATTGCCTGTCTGGTGCTCGTTGCTTTCTGCTCAGTTGATGGACGTGATTGTACGTATTTTTCTGTATTTTTTTATTTGACTAGACTAATTGACTGCATGTTTTGTGGTGCATTATTTTCTTTTTTAAATGTAATCCATTAATATATTGACTAATTTAACATTTCACGAAACAGTTGATAGATTCTCCTTTCTTTTATTTCTGCATTTTTTATTGTAAGCAAGCAATAGACTATTAACTCTTTTCCATGAAAATGTATATCATAGATTGATTTATATTAAGAATTGATGTATTTCTTTCCTGCAGGGTCCCAGAGTCCCGATAAGTGCTGCTTTTCTTTTTCCAATGCAAGAATTCCAGTAAGCCAAGTTGTGAGTTATCATACTACACATCTTCAGTGCAACATGAATGGTGTTATGTAAGTATCTTTTGACAGTTTCTCTAAATTTAAGGGTTGTGAATTGGTTCTGTGAAATCATGAAAAATCTTTTCTCTTGAAAATGCAGTTTCATCACAAAGGCTAAAAGGGAGATCTGCACTAACCTGACTGAGAAATGGGTTCAGAGACTGATGAAGTTAGTGGACGCTCAAAACATGAAGCAGATGACAGAGGCCGGCTCTGGTGACAGCGCCTAAGATGAGAACGCTCTTCTCTTTACTGAATATTTTCTCAACTGTATTTAAGCTTAACTTTTGTATGCACCTGCACTATACTGTTACTCTGTTTTGAATATTGTATATCTATATATTTATGCAAAGCATATTCATGCTAGAACTGTAATTGAATCTGTATTGTTACATAACTATATGAAAATAAAGAACATGTAGAACATTTGGGTTTTGGTCTGTTTTTATTATATGAAATGCAATTAAAGCATTAAAGTTCAATATTTCTTTTACAATAATGTCATGTTTGTTATCATTAGTGCATTGACTAAACATTACATTACAATGAGCAGTGCATGTTTACATCATTTATTTCCGTTTAAAATTGTTTAACAAAATTATAAATAAATAAATATATTTATTTTTTAGAATTTTAACAAAAATATAAGCTCTTCTGTGGGATTTAAAATTATTATTATTTAAATTATTTTAAATTACTTATTTTTTCAAACATTTACCAAGTGATATTTAACCGAGCAGAAAACTTAGCAGTATTTCCTGTAAGATTTGCCAAAAAACACTTTGTTTGATTTAGAAACTGCTAATGTTAATATTATTAATCATCTTAAGAAATTATTATTATTATTTTTTATTGGCTACAGAACAAACCAGACCTGAATTAACCATTGACCTAAATCCCATTTTAAAGTTGTGTAGTTTCCATCAGAGTCACGTAATGAACATGTTTAGGATCATCATTAGTTCATTAGATGATTAACTTTTTTGAATAACCTTGTGCATGGTTCATTTTTTATGAAGATTAGCATTAATTTTTGTCTGAGACCTTTGATAATCGGAACTCTTACACAGTGTGATTCATAGAAGAACCCCTGTTTATTCCAGCACATCTCAAGACCTTTAGTTACAGTAGATTAAGGTCAGCTGGTGGTCAATTGATGTCTAAAAATGTATTTTTTTTTTTGGCAGCCAGGCAACAACAGGAACAAATTCTGACATTTTCACTCTGGTTAGGTTGCTCAGGCATGTTTCCAAATAATACAGTGCATCCAGAAAGTATTCTTAGCGCTTCGCTTTTTCCTCTTTTTATGTTACAGCCTTATTCCAAAATGGATTAAATTCATTAATTTCCTCAACATTCTAGACACAATACCCCATAATGACAATTTGAAAAAATATTTTTTTAAATAGTTGCAAAGCTATTAAAAATAATAAACCTGAAAAATCACATGTACATAAGTATTCACAGCCTTTGCTGTGAAGCTCTAACATGAGCTCAGATACATTCTGTTTCCACTGATCAATCTTTAGATGTTTCAGCAGCTTAATTAAAGTTCACATGTGGTAAATTCAGTTGATTGGACATGATTTAAAAAGGCATACACCTGTCTATATAAGGTCCCAGGGTTGACAGTGCATGTCAAAGCACAAACCAAGCATGAAGACAAAGGAATTGTCTGTAGACCTCTGAGACAGGATTGTCTCGTCGCACAAGGCTGGGGAAGGTTACAGGAAAATGTCTGCTACTCTGAAAGTTCCAATGAGCACAGTGGCCTCCATCATCCGTAAGTGGAAGATGGTTGGAACCACCAGGACTCTTCCTAGAACTGGCCAGCCATCTAAGTTGAGTGATTGGGAGAAAAGGGCCTTAGTGAGGGAGGTGATCAATAACCCGATGGTCACTCTGTCTGAGCTCCAGCATTCTTCTGTGGAGAGAGGAGAACCTTACAGAAGGACAACCATCTGTGCAGCAATCCATCCATGAGGCCTGTATGGTAGAGTGGCCAGACGGAAGCCACTCTCTGCCTGCAATTTGCCAAAAGGCATCTAAAGGACTCTTAGACCATAAGAAACAAAATTCTCTGGTCTGATGAGACTAAAATTGAACTCTTTGGAGTGAATGCTAGGTGTTACAATTGTAGAAAACCAGGCACCGCTCATCACCAGGCTAATACCATACCTATAGTGAAACTTGGTGGTGGCAGCATCATGCTTTGGGGATGTTTTTCAGCAGCAGGAAGACTACTCAGGATAGAGGGAAAGATGAATGGAGCAATGTACAGAGACATCCTGAATGAAAACCTGCTTCAAAATGCTCTTGACCTTAGACTGGGGTGACGGTGCATCTTTCAGCAGGACAATGACCCAAAGCACATCACCACAATATCAATGAAGTGGCTTCACAACAACTCGGTGAAAGTCCTTGAGTGGCCCAGCCAGAGCTCAGACTTGAATCCTATTGAACATCTTTGGAGAGATCTGAAAATGGCTGTACATCGTCACTTCCCATCCAACCTGATAGAGCTTGAGAGGTACTGCAAAGAGGAATGGGCAAAAATTCCTGAAGACAGGTGTGCCAAGCTTGTGGCATCATATTCAAAAAGACTTAAGGCTGTAATTGCTGTTAAAGGTGCATCAACAAAGTATTGAGCAAAGGCTGTGAATACTTATGTACATGTGATTTTTTTAGGTTGTTTATTTTTTATAAATTTGCAACAATTAAAAATATATATTTTTTCACATTGTCATTATGGGGTATTCTGTGTAGAATTTTGAGGAAATAAATTAATTTAATCCATTTTGGAATAAGGTTGTAACAAACAAATGTGGAAAAAGTGAAGCACTATTTGTGGACAGCTTTTCCCCACGCATGAAATTCCCCACATGCCAGTAAAGCAATGAAAATGTGTAGCTATAATGACGATTCAGCAATGCTGTAAAGCTGCTGTGGATCATTTCAGCAACTTTAAGTTTCTTTTAAAATGCACCTCTTATAAACTTCCAGTTTTTTACCATATTACACCAACAAGCTTTACTTGTTTAGAAATTGTTATGTGCGCAAAACTTTCTCTCCACAAAGAAATTTAAATTAGAATAATTTGAACATCTGAGACGCATCCTTTTCCTGAATATTTGGTTTACTGGACAATTACTAATTTAAAACATTGTTTTGTTTTGTCAGCTGCATAATGTTCAACAAATTCCCAAACTGACTTTGACATCTCTCTTTTTTTAGACCATGATTTTCTTTTCATTGTCAATAGATATACATTTTATATACACATAATACATTTTATTTTATCTTTTTTTATTTTATTCTTCTGACAATCACCATGCTGATTATCTTGTTGTCAATTTCTTTTGGTTATTGGATTGTGTCTGTTTATTCACAATTTTTGTATTGTAATTACAAATTTTCCATTTTGTCAAATCTCATTAATATCAAATCTCATGTCATATAATAACAAGTGTATTAGGGTTTATATGATTACATTTCTCTCACCAATAAGGATGTCTTGTTATTAGTTTTTCCCCTTTCCTTTTCATTCCCAACATTTTATGTGCTTTATGCCCAAAATGAAAAAGGAATTTATAGTAATATTCATATTAATTAGTCAGTAGTGTTGTTGTTGTCATTATTACCTAAACTGAGACTTTAGAGCAAGATCAGAATATTTACCAGAACTACTGAAATTCATCTGAAAGCTCCACATTTACTCACTAGGAAAAGTCTTGCTTTAGAATTGTTGGTTACATTCTGATTTATAATTACCAAAAATTATAACCAATTGTTTTTCTTTCTTTTATTTTTCTTTTATGAAATTGTGGTTTAAAATGTAAGCTTATGAACAGTAAAATGGTGCTTTTAAAAAATGAATCTAAAATTGCCATTAGATGGCAAAAACAAGTTGTCAGAATTATTTTTTTCAAAACACTGCTGTGTTGCTCAGAAATATAAAAGTGGCTATGGATTAGTTTGCTGTGAAATGTGTGCTGCCTAAATATCACTTAATATTTGCTTTATCAAATGTTTGTATAAAATCATTTTAAACATCGTGTAAATATTAATATTTTTATATTAACTTATACCTCTCATTCACTTGTGATATTGTTTAATTATATAAATTATATACAGTTAAAGCCAGGATATTAGCCCCCTGTATATTTCCCCAATTTTCCACTAAAAAAGTTTTTTTAAACACATTTTAATACATTATAGTTTTAATAACTCATTTCAAATGACTGATTTATTTTATCTTTACCATACTATTTTACTATTTAAGACATCTATACTTACCATAGTTATATTTCAAAATACTAGTATTCAGTTTAAAGTTCAATTAAAATGCTTTATTTTAAGAATAATTGTGATAGTTAGGATAATTAGGCAAGTCAGTGTATAAGAGTGGTTTGTTCTGTAGAAAATAGAAAAAATATATATTGCTTAGGAAGGCTAATAATGTTGACCTTAAAATGTTTTTTCAATTAAAAAAATGCTTTTATTCTAGCTGAAATAAAACAAAACTTTTTCCAGAAGAAAATATATTATAGGAAAAAATATGAAAAATGTATTAAACTTTTTAAGAAATGTATCTTAAAAGTACTTTTTAGCAATAATATCATATGTGATATATAAAATATATTTAATTTTGATACTTCTTTTTACATTTTGACTACATGTTACATTGCAACAATATGCCAACTAATTCTCATTAGTAGACCAAGTAAATTAACGCACTTAAGAAAATCTATTGGTGGTGTGGTGCCAGCAAAGATTAAGTGGAGGGTCTGTTAATACTCATTTATAAAAATGGGTTGATGTGCTGCAGTTGCAAGGGACTGTGTAACTTACAATAAAAAAATGTGTAAAAGGAAGCATCAAAATAAATTGATACTGAAATTTTTGACACAATCTTCTGGTAAACTCTGACCGAGCACAATAATAACAAACAAAATCATATTAGAACCTGTGATTGATCACATTTAATGTATATCCAGTCAAAATAATAATTATAACACATAAATCAATATACCAACAACTTTGTTATATCCCCACAGCTCTGGTTCTGAAAAAAAAAATATATATATATATATATATATATATAATTTTTTTTTTTTTTTTTTTTTTTTAAGCCAAGATTTGGACAAAACCAAGTTTGCTGTAAAAAGTGCTGGGTTCCACACAATTCCATCATGTTGTCCCAACACAAATTGATTAAGTTTACTTCATTGTTTTTGCAGATTTGAGTGGATTGAACAGAAAATTATTAAGTTGTCTCCCCAAAAAACTCAAGAATTATGTTGATTTACCTCATTTTAACAACCAGCAAAAATACATTTTTTGAGTGTTGAAATGAGGTTGGGTTATAAAAAGACAAGCCTTAAAAATTCATGTAGAAGAACAAGTTCCTATATTTGAAACAGTGAGTTAATCTGAGCCGTGTTATGATGCAAGATGTGTGGGGGGAAAAACGAAAGGTATTAATTACATAAAACAAAAAATCATACACTGTCAAAAATTCTGGGTTCCACACAATTCATTCAGGTTGTTCCAACACAAATCAATTAAGTTTACAAATTTGAATAGATTGAACAAAACAATTAAGTTTTCTTTAAAAATATCAAGAAAAGTTTTCATATGTCTTTTTCATATGTCTTCTTTTAAGCTTTCACCTTATTTACTTTTATTTTGGATAAAAAAAAGTACTGATAAAGCATTATCCATGTGGTGAGACTTCAATGAGAAACTACAGATATTCTGATCAGATCTGTTAACCACACAAAACACTTTCAGAACAACCACCGTTCCACCGTCACCGATTTCCTGCATTGCACCCCAGACTCATTTCCAACATGCATTTGCAGAAAGGGACTTTTCACGTGTTGCATAGAAGTTCTTGAGAAAACACCTCAATAAAGCAAATACAAGGCTAGAAACTTGAATATGGGGGTCTTCACGGTGATCCTTCATTATTGAAGTTGTTTTTGATCAAATGAAAAAATAAATATATGAAAATAGAAATCATCTTACCTGTGTCAGCAATTTAGTCTAGATTCACAGAATTGAGGAAGGGTATAACAGGAAGCTCTACCTCTGCAGGCCACAGCACGGTTTTCCCCCCTTTGTGTGTAGTGTTTCTTGTTTCTTATTGGATGGAACCTACAGGTTGTGTAGTGGAAAGTACAGACTCATCCCTATATAAAGCTGATAACATCAGTGGGGTGATTATCTTCAGCCGATCATCCCCCGATGAACCACCAGATTTGATCATCAACTGACCACAAACCCAAACATGAGGCCGTCCTGCATCTTCATCGCCTGTCTGGTGCTCGTTGCTTTCTGCTCAGTTGATGGAAGTGATTGTACGTATTTTTCTGTATTTTTTTATTTGACTAGACTAATTGAGTGCATGTTTGTGGCACATTATCTTCTTTTTTATTGTAATCTATTCATATATTGGTTAATTTAACATTTTGCGAAACAGTTGAATGATTTATTTTCATCTTTCTTTTCAGTCAGCCAAAATCCCGACAAGTGCTGCTTTTCGTTTTCCACTATAAGGATCCCACTTAAGCAGGTTCAGAGTTATCATACTACACATTTTCAATGTCAGAAGAACGGGATCATGTAAGTATTTTTTTATTTATTCCATAATTAAAATGACTGTAAATACATTTTTTGAACCATCTTCTCTTTGAAAATGCAGTTTCGTGACAGAACAGAAGGAGATCTGCGCTGACCCGACTGAGAGATGGGTTCAGAGACTGATGAATCTGGTGGACGCTCGTCTGTTGAAAGACACAGAACCCAGCTCTAGTGGCAGCCCCTAAGATGAGAACACTGCTGGTTTCATACTATTGCATTGAACAGTTTCCAGACTGTTTTTAAGCTTTGAAATAAATGCACATTAACAATACTGTTAATTATATTTCAAAACAATATTAAATATTAAATGTGAAATATATTTAATTATATTGCTACCTGTTTAAGCTAGAATTGAACCTGAATCTGAACCTGTCTGAATACTTTAATATTATACATAAATAAAGAACTTTGAATTGGATGAATGTTGATTTTTTTGTCTTTTTTTGTTTTTGATTTAAAGAGAATTATACACAGTTAAAGTCATTGGACAACAAGGGTTTGTTTTGTTGCCAATCTAAAAAAATAAAAGACTTTCTCCAGATTTGCTCTATACATCACTTAAATATATATACTTAATATTTTAGTAATTGAATATTTAATACATTTGAAATGTTTAAAATAATCAAAGCCAGTGGATAATGGATCCAGTTATAAATGGTTTCACATATTATACAAATATCATTTGGTATGTTTTAAAAGTAAATTTAAGAGTACTTTAATCTAAGCACTTCTTTTTTAGTATATACAGTTAAAGTCAGAATTATAAGCCCTCCTGAATTATTAGCCCCCCCCAATTTCTTTTTAATGGAAAGAAGATTTTTTTTCACAGGTGGGTTAATAATTTTGACTTCAACTGTACATACAGTCTATGTTACTCAATTGATCAGAAGAGATGAAAATGAAGCCACTGTGTTCTTTGTGAAAAATAAACCATGTTGTAAGACTTCACAGAACTTACCTACCACACAATTACACGGTCATTTGCAGACAAATCATGTCTGTTGTCTAATGTGTGCTTTTAAAACACCTATATAGAATATAGAATAGTTAGTTCCAGAATTAACATATTTGTATTATTCTGTTTCTGTTTTTCCCTGTTACTGTATATTCAATATGGTGTGTGAGCTGTTGCCCAAACTATTAAAAAAAATTTTTACATCATTTTATTTTTATATTTTGCTCTTCCTTATGTGGTTTGCTGACTTGTTGCATTATTTTTTTTTTTGTTAAAAAGATTTTGTTTCTCTGCATTTTAACAAACATTCGTTTAACTATTTATAGGTTTTCTGATTCTAAATCCTTTTTATTTTCTATTATATTTTATTTTTATTTAGCTTTTTTTTATTTGCCATTTCTGTTTTAAGTTCACAAAAACTGCAATTCTGGATTTGCTGATTTTTTGCAGCCTTTACATGCATCTAAACATGCCTTATCCTGTAATATGCAGTAGGAGAAAAGCAGTATGTGAGATGCTGAGCAAAATGTCTGGATTCACAGCGATCATCAAATAGTAGGTGAAAATTACTCTGATGTGACCTACTGACCTATAATTATGCATTCAATGGGAAATTTACTATTCATTGAGGCTTTACAGTATGGATTTACAGTATGAATGGCGGTGAAGAGATGTGTTTGATGCTATAGGCTACTGTAGGTCAAATAAACCCAGAGACCACAGAACTGAATTAATCATACACGTTTGTGACTTCTTAAAGGGGATCTTTTATGCATTAAAATCACTTTTATAAACTTAATTTTTTTTTATTAAAAAACACTTTTTATAAACGCAATTGTGTGGCAACAGTCCTGTTTCCAGTTACCAGTTTCTAATGGTAAAAATATATTTTTTTTTTATATTAACACTTCATAAAAACAGTCAGCAGATACATTTTGATTAATGTTCTTCCTTTGTACATGTCATCAGCGAGTGAAAGCCCTGCCCATTAATGACGATCTCGGTTATTAGCAAAGACAGCCCTAAGTGAAAAGCTGCCATTTTGAATCTGCTGCTATGTTAATTCACAGGCATCTGTAGTCCCACTTTTAAAAAGAGGGCTGGGAGCACAATCTCATTTGAATTTAAAGCAACAGTCACCAAAATGGATCAAAGCCTAAAAGGGGCAATTTCAAAGAGTTTTGGAGCTGAAACGTCACATACACACCCTAGTGACATAAGAGACTTAGGCCCTATCCCAATTCTATTTTTGTACCCCTACCTCTTCCCCTTGGCCCTTAAAAACGAGTGTGAAGGGGAAGGGCTTCAAAATGTACCCCTAAGAATTGAGACAGCACCTGCACACATCATCATACGTCATCACGATCTCATGAGATCAGACGTTCGCGACTGCTGTAGTTATTCCAATTGTGTTATTTTTTTGTATTTATCTTCAGGAAATCACTGAAGGCATATATTATGTTGTCATAACAATCTAATGTGGCAATAAGACTGTAACTGTACTGTGCATTTACTCCGAGCCCATATTCATCTGTAAACACACCAAAAACAACACTAACATTATATTAGACACTGTAAAAAGCTCATTCTCAGCCACTAGATTTTCTGACAGGGTGTTCGAGTGTCAGAATGTTGTGGGACTTCTGTACGGGAGTTATTATTATAGATTATAGATTAGGAAATTTTGCGTTTTTAATTTTAGCGTTTTTTTTTATAAAAGCATGACGGTAAAACACGGACGCGGTTGAATATATTAAAACATGTGCTTGTTTGTTGTAAAAATTTGTAGTAATGACAAAAAATAATAATTTGTGGCTCTCCTTACTTCCGGGTGCAGTTATCCTGCCCTTGTAGCTGGTGTATTCAGGGAAATTTTCTTACCCCCTGGTTTTGAGTGTGGTCCTGAAAAATTTTTGTTCGAAGGGCTATACCCTTCCCCTCAGCCCTACACCTTAAAGCTAAAGAGAATTGGGACACCACTACTCCTTGACGGGAATGCACAAAACAAGGTGTAGGAGTAAAGGGAAGGGCTAAGGGGTAGAATTCTACCCCTTAGCTCTTCTGCTTACCTCTCATTTTACGGGTTCACATGAAGGGGTAGGGGTGTCCCAATTTTCTTTAGTTTGAAGGCGTATGGCTAAGGGGAAAGGCTAGATAGATTTTTCAGGACCACATTCGAAACCAAGGGGTCCAACAATTTTCCAGAATACACCAGCTACAACAGCAGTATGGTTGAACATGGAAGTAAGGAGATGCACAAATTAGTATTTTTTATTATTATTAGGAATTTTTACAGAAAACAAGCATATGTTTTAATATATTCATAAAGGTGTTTGTGTTTTACCCTCATGCTTTTTTTTTATGCAAACCACGCCCCCGCTAAATTCCGCTATCTATAATTCTTATTAATAACTCCTGTACAGCAGTCCCACAACATACTTTCACATCTGTCACTCGATGACACTCGAATAACCTGTCAGAAAAGTCTAGTGGCTGGGAATTCGTTTTTTAACAGTGTCTGCTATAATGTTAATGTTGTTTTTGTGTGTTTACATAGATGAATATGGCCAGGGTGTAAATGCACAGTACAGTTACAAGCTTATTGCCACATTATATCTTTATGATAACATGATATATGCTTTCAGTAATTTCCTGAAGAATAACTACAGCAGTCACCATTGTCAATCTCATATGAAGCAAAAGATTGTGATGACACATGATGGTGTAGGTGTTGTAGTGGTGTCCCATTTCCTAGCAGTGAAAATTTGAAGGGGAAGGGGTACAAAAATAGACTTGGATTGGACCTTTTTTTACAACTCGTAATACGGGACATAATAGGTCCAATTTAACAGAAAACAGGCTTTTTTTGTCCTTTGAAAATTAACAGTAGATCAATTTGAAAATGCCATGCTTTAAAAAATAAAGTCCATAAATCTACTATGTTAATGTACCAAATTACGGTAACACTTTACAATAAGGTTCATTAGTTAATGCATTTACTAACATGAACTAATCATGAACAACAATTTTACAGCATTTATTATTTATAATTCAACATTCACTGATGCATTTTAATTAATGGGGTTTGCCATAGGCATTCTTACTGTTCACTTTTCTTATGATTATTGTTTTTTTTTTTCAACCAAAATTTCAGCGCGTAACTAGTCCCGCAGTTTTTGCCCCAGACCCTTGAAAGTGGAGTCAAATCGTCCGGTTTTATCGGGAATGGTGTGCTATGACTTTTATAAGGGGTCAGGGTTTTTTTGGCCCCGCAGGGTCCCCATTGACTTAACATGGCCCATTGACTCCCATTCATTTCCTACAAGCCCATTGACTCCCATTATAAATGTCACACATCAATAACATTACATAGGAATGTCATACAGACATGGGGGTGGCTCATTTGACTCAGGCAACCAATCAGCATCTCAATATGATAATAAAACTCACAAACAACGCCCTCAAACTGATCCCATAGACTGTCATTATAATTGGCCCAGATGCATATCTTTGCATAGGAGTGTCTTATAGACATGGGGGTTGGCTCATTTGACTCAAGCAACCAATCAGCATCTCAATATGATAAAGAAGCTCACAAGCCACGCCCCAAACTGATCCCATAGACTGCCATTATAACTGTCCTACATGCATATCTTTGCATAGCAGTGTCCTATTGACTTGGGGGTTGGCTCATTTGACTTAGACAACCAACCACACCCAACTTCACTCTGTAACCACGCCCATGGCAACTAAACCCTGGGCAACTCTAACTAAACAGAGTACCCTAGCAACCATTTATCAACAGCTATATTTCAACATCAGAACGTCGTAGAGACATGGGGATTGGTTTGTTTGACTCATGCTAGCAAACGTAAGTTCATATATGCTACACATGCTAGCAGTGACTAGCCACATGCTAATATTGACTAGCCAAGTGCTGTAACTTGCTAGAAATGCTTACTAAGTATAAACAATTGACCTAGCATGTATGTGAGGCTTGCCTAGTAACAACCTAGGGTACCCTAGCAACTGCCTAGCAACCACTCAAATTACCCTAGCAACCACCTAGCAACGGCCTAGTAATGCCTCAGTAGTGCCTAGAGACCACTCAGGACACCCTAGCAACCGCCTAGCAACGCCTTAGCAACCACTCAGAACACCCTATCACCGCCCTAAACTGCCTAGTAACCACTCAGAACACCCTAGCA
Organism: Danio tinwini; assembly: GCA_903798205.1. Taxonomy (NCBI): domain Eukaryota; kingdom Metazoa; phylum Chordata; class Actinopteri; order Cypriniformes; family Danionidae; genus Danio; species Danio tinwini. Next base: position 17,309,770 of record CAIGQZ010034990.1, on the reverse strand, counting down.
ACCGATTAAAATGCATTGCACCCCATCGATTTGCCACGCAAACCCCATTCACATTTTCTTTAGGAAATGTACAATTCTAGTTAACATTCAAGTTCATGCTTGTTAACATTAGTTAATGCAATAGTAAATGCTGTAGTAAATGTATTGTTCATTGTTTGTTCATGTTAGTAAATGCATTTACTAATATTAACTAATGAACCTTATTGTAAAGTGTTACCCAAATTATATACCTAACTGGTAATGTGAAAGTCAAATGATGAACCAAAGCTAATTACAGACACCTTTTCCACAAGTTAAGTTAACCTACTTAAATGCAAGAAGCCTTTTTATATTAATATTTTTATTTCTGACCTATTTTATGTGCAAGAAGAATAAGTGCCTTCTAACGCTTTACCAGGCTACAAATTAAAAGCCTCTAAATTTTTTAAAAACAGTGCCATCTTGTGGTTTGTAAAAGTTATAGCAGCCATAAACCCAGAACATCCGTTCCACATTTTTGACCCTGTGACACACTGCAAAACTCTCACTGTGCATTATGGGTTTTTCTAGCTGTTGAGTGTACATGGGTTGTAGATTGTTGCTTTTTGATTATTGCTGTGCATTGTGGGATTGATTAAGTGCACTTCATAATGTCCACTATGCTTTCAGACAGCACAAAAAATGTCTGTTCCCTCAAATAGTGCACTATTTGAAATTAGGTGTGCACATTAAATGTATCGCATGCAGCTCATCTTACATCTGCACCTGGTCTCCAGCTAGACCTTTCTCGTATATGGGGCCATTTTGGATACAGCTTTGGAGTAATTTGGTAAACTGCAGTGGAATGTGCAGTCCGGGTGAATGGCAGTGGTGCAGAATACATGCAGTGACCTCTAGTAGGTCTCGTGGGCACTGCAGCTGATAAGCTTATGTAAACAGGCCACATGCTGCATTTCTCCAATCAATAGCAAAGACAAAGCAAAATTTAAAATTAGACATTAACCTTTATTTTAGTGATTTACAGCGTGAAACATCAGATTAGGAATTCCCAGGATTATTTGGTAACCCACAATAAACTGAATTTGGCAAAAACTTCTCATCTTTCCTGCAACACCACACCTACAACATGACTTCTTAATCCAGTTGGAATCATCCATCATTACCCCATGTAGTTCGTTAAGGAATCTTGGAGTGATCCTGGATGATCAGTTGTTCTTCAAGGGCACATTGCTAACACGGCACGATTTTGCAGATTTCAGAACATCTGAAAAATTAGACCCTTCTAAACAGACGATTTCAAGGCTTAATGGGCTTAACATAAAAGATCTTGTCATTTCAAGGCTGGACTACTGCAATGCTCTTCTAGCTGGTCTCCCATCCTGCACTCTCAAGCCTCTACAGATGATCCAGAATGCTGCAGCTTGTCTAGTCTTCCATGAACCAAAGAGAGCCCATGTAACACCTCTTTTCATCTCTCTGCATTAGTTACTGGTTGAAGCTCGGATCAAGTTTAAATCTCTGAAGCTTGCTTACAAGCCACTGGTACTGCACCCTCTTACCTCCACCTGTTCCTGAAGGTCTACAACCCCCCGGAGCCTCCGATCAGGGTGTGAGCATCACCTTGTGCTGCCATCGCAGAGAGGCTATAAGTCACTTTACAAAACCTTTTCATTCAGTGTTCCTCGCTGGTGGAATGATTTTCCGATTCCCACTCGGACCACGGATACACCTTCGGTATCCTTCAAACAACAACAACTAAAAACACATATCCGACGAGAACACCTGAACCCCAGTGAATAATACCAAAACCACAATAGTTCTTCTGTACTTGATTGACATATAAGAATCCATTCAACAGGACGTGTATGCAGATCGATATTAACATATATTCAGTATGGATATTGCATTTATGCTCAACACAGAAACCACATGTGCTTAGCGCATATCGTCATCTCCACAAAGCATTCCACCCATTGCATGAACTGCTTTTTAAAAATGTTTTGTACTTTTCTTTGTAGTTTGCTTATAATGCTATCACATATTTTGAAAGAAATAGGCTATGTTCTGCTTGGTTGATATATTATATCAATTTATCAATATTAATGTGTATATATATTTATACAACAGTTCAGTCTGGTTCTCGAATCTGATTGGCTGATAGCCGTGCGATATTCTGCAATATCAGAACTCATACAGCCTCCTCACCCTTCTGTATTACTCCACCCACATAGAGTGACAGCAGATCAATAAACTCATACAGTTTGACAAATATTGCAGCTGTTGGACAACATAATGTAATTTTGAGGCTTTTTAGGCGAGAATGTAGTTGTTTAGATTGCATTTATGAAGTTTATTTATAAAGATAGTGCCTATTTTAAATATTTATAATCTGTGAGATACAGCACGTCGGCATCCATCACCCTGTCATTGAGCAGAGCAAAGACGGTTGACATTTCGCCACAAGATGGCGACAGAGACTGCATAATAAGCCCTTCAAGGAGAAAAGATCAATGTATTTTCAAACTTCAGCTGATCACAAAACATACAATTGGTGAGTGACATTCTATGTCGATCTCTCTCTTTTGCATGTTGAAGTGCTGTATTTATACCATAGTACAGTAATTGTAGTGTATTGAGTGTGAGATGGGACTCACATATTAGGAATGTGTGTATTTTGTGTTGGCCATTCTTTGTATAACCCTGAGTAACATTTTGGTTTGCCATCTGTTTGTTTCTAAGGAGTTTACTGTTTTAGTTACTGCAGACTAGTTCAGTGAAAAGAAAGAAAGAAGAAATGCCCGCATGTGTTTAGTGTTTTGCCTTATCGCAGACACAACAGTAATCTTGTAGTGATTGCGTTGCTTTTGCTTTTTTTGGGGATAATTATTGTTATATTCAGATTACAACAGAGAAATACTGGGAAATGTCTCTAGACTGATGGCATTACATGTTGTTTAGCCTTATAATCTTAAAATGTCAGCAAAATCTCCAGTTTTGTCATCACTTTAGACATTACGCTAGAGAACCATGTGACGTTTGTGAAGTAGTAACGGTTTCTGCTGTTCTGACATCAGCTGCAGATGTGAATAAATGGAGGAAGAAAGTAGTTCCTCATACAAAAGAGTTTTAAGACTCTCAGTGTTTGATTTTCTTTTTTATATACATGATTATGCAGTCAAACTGTTGTATAAACGCAACATCACACTTGTAGCAGTGCGATATAGCTGTATATCATCACTGGTGGGACACTAAGGCACTCGGCTAACACACACCTCCCACCAGTGCTGATATACAGTATAGCATGTATAGCATGTTTAAAAGATTGGTTAGGTTTATAGGAGCTTAACCACTTTTGTATATTCACACGAACCACTCTACCACCTTGATCATCAGCTCATTGTTTCCTGCATCGAGCCTCATGCACTTTTTAGCTTAAGTTTCAGAAAAAAAAGGGCTTTTGTTACATTGGATGTGAAGCCTCAGCTGTCTCCTTTAAAGCCTGTAGCCTGAAAATGCGCATAAAATAATAGGTTATTTAATTCACAAATATAAAGACAATACTGACTCTTCAGCGGTCTAGCCTGCATTCACGGAAGTGGTGTGAGTTAAACAGGAAATAGTACCTTTGCAGACCACGTTATGGCTTTTCCATAATGCAAATGAAGTAGCTTGTTATTTGCTGGTGAGAACATAACAGTTTATGTACTGTCAGTAACGTGATCATTAACAATATGATCAGCAGCCAATACAGCGATTTGCATTTCAAGATCTGACCAACCACAATCCCAACCATGAGGTCATCCTGCATCTTCATCATCTGTCTGGTGCTCGTCGCTTTCTGCTTAGTTGGTATGTACATATTTTAGTGTTATTTATTTTTATTATTATTATTATGAATGAGTAGACTAATTGAATGGATGTCTTTTTATTTATTCCATTCATACATTAATATATTGAATATTTTGTGGAACAACTGAAAGATTTATTTTCATCTTTGCTTTTCTCCTACAGTCAGTCAAGAAAAGTGCTGCTTTTCTTATTTCACTGTAATGATACCAGTTAATCAGGTTCAGAGTTATCAAACTACACACTTTGAATGTCATAAGAAGGGCATCATGTAAGTATTTAGGATAATTTCTTGATTAAAATTAATAGCTTATGTAAAATAATGCTGAATTTTTTTAACCATCTTCTCTTATAAAATTCAGTTTCATCACAAAGATTCAAAGGGAGAACTGTACTGATCCGACTGAGAAATGGGTTCAGAGACTGATGAGTTTGGTGGATACACGAAACATGAAGCAGAAGACCAAGAGTGGCTTGGTGGATACACACAGATCCAAACCACTTCATGAGATGCCAAAAACCATTCCTGAAACAGAAGCTGTGGCAAAGTAAATTGCGTGTTATATATCAAAAACCTTTTTTATTTATTTTCTATTATTAAAGTGCTTTTTACTATGCTAAACCTGTAGTAAAACCTATAATTATAAATTATATTTTTATTTTAGCAAACACTGGCAGAGGCTTTGAAATTACTTAAATATATAGTGAAACTGGTTTAAATCTCTGTTCTAATTTGACAGAAAAGCAGAGTTAATCAAAACAACAGAAATGCCACTCGACGAAACAACTTCAATTTAGAAACTCAAAGCGTCACAGGTCTGGAGAGATGTTGACACAACACAGGGAAATTCAAAAACACAGTAAGTAAAAACCCATATATATTTATGCATGTATTGTAAATGAGGCCTTAATTTGTTCAAATTAGATTTGTTTTCTTTTCAAATATGGATTTCTTTGCTTATTATCCACATCTGTATGCAAATAAAGTCTTTCCACCCTTCCCACAGAGCGAAAAAAATTAACTTTATCTTTATAACCACTTGAGCTTTTTTTTCTGTGCCATATAGATGTGCTTACTTCTGCATGTGACCAGAGGACTTGTGGACTTTAACATTGAATGCATGATGAGACTTGACCAAGATCAAGTGATACTAATACGTTTTTACATGCTTTAGCAGAAACGTCTGTATTTGCTGTGCTCAATGTTGTATTATTGTTATTGTAAAAAAAATCTAATATATATCCTCTTAGCCAATAGAAAAAAAATTTTTTTTTGATACAACAACATCTGATCATATAGTTCAACTTGCATTTAGTGTAGTTTTTTATGTGGTATGTGATTTTTTTTTAAAGATTACATTCTTTAAAATGTCAGATTTTAATGTCAATTTGTGTTAAATGTATTTTTTTCCTTTATTTTCTTCAATAAACTTTCTTCTAATTTAACAAAGCCCACTGAAAGTTTATTTTTTAACAAGGTTAAGGTATGTTTAAATGAATAAAAATAATAATAAAACTTTAGACTGAAAAATGTCTAAATCAAAACATGCAAATTTTTGACAAGAATCATAGAAAGAAGCAAGGCATTTATAAATCACTAATAATAATACTAATATTACTCTGTCTGATGGAACTCCATACGAAATACATTTAAACCCACTATTTGACACCTGTTTGACTTAACTGACTATAAAATTCATTAAAAATATTAAGCAAAAATAGATATATGTTCAACAGCTCGTTAACGCAAATTTCCAATCAGCCAATCACATTGCAGCAGCTCAGTGTATTTAGGCATGTAGATGATCTGTTGAAGTTCAAACCGAGCATCAGAATGGAGAAGAAAGGCGATTTAAGTGACTTTGAAAGTGGCATGGTTGTTGGTTCCAGACGGACTGGTCTGAGTATTTCAGAAACTGCTGATCTACTGGGATTTTCACGCACAACCATCTCTAGGGTTTACAGAGAATGGTCTGAAAAAGAGAAAATGTTCAGTGCTGCGACATTCGGAAGGTCAGAATTTGGTGTCAACACCATGAAAGCATGGATCCATCTTGCCTTGTATCAATGGTTCAGGCTGGTGGTGGTGTGATGGTGTAGGGGATATTTTCTTGACACACTTTGGGCCCATTACTATAAATTGAGCATTGTTTCAACGGAACAGCCTACCAGAGTATTGTTGCTGACCATTTCCATCCCTTTATGACCACAGTGTACCTATTATCTGATGGCTGCAGCAGGATAATGCGCCATGTCATAAAGCACACATCATCTTAGACTGGTTTGTTAAACATGACAATTAGTTCACTGTACTCAAATGGCATCCACAGTCACCAGATCTCAATACAATAGAGCACCTTTGGGATGTGGTGGAATAGGAGATTCACATCATGGATGTGCAGCCGATAAATCTGCAGTAACTGTGTGATGCTATCCTGTCAATTTGGACCAAAATCTATAAAGAATATTTCCAGTACCTAGTTGAATCTATGCCATGAAGGATTAGGGCAGTTTTGAAGGCTAAAGGGGGTCCATCCCGGTACTAGTAAGGTGTACCTAATAAAGTGACTGGTGATTGTATATACTGATGAGTGTAGTTTAATAAATACAATAATAATATTCAGTCTGCTCGAATATAGTTTTTTATTCGCTTTTGGTAAAGCACTCAGGATTGGTAAAATCCTATAATTATTACATTCAAACCTACTGGCTTTCTTGAAAAGGGGAATAATTATTTCCTGATTTGCAAACCATGAACCTTGACTAATTTAAATATATGGGTAACCATAGAAGTATTACTAAGTATTAACATTGACTGCATGATGAGACATGACCATAGACATAGTAAAGGTCAGTTTAGTGCATATGAGCTCGACCACTAAACCCATTCATACAAACCACTTTTTCACTTTCCAGCTTGCGTTTCAGAAAAAGTTTGTAAATAGCGGGGTCTCATTAGTTTTTATTATTATTTATATAT
>CAIGQZ010034990.1:17290042-17300795 GCA_903798205.1 Danio tinwini | reverse complement strand
AGAATAGAATAGAATAGAATAGAATAGAATAGAATAGAATAGAATAGTGGATACTGTATGTGTGCAAATTGTGACACACCTTTTGCTCACTAACTCTTATTGGTGAAGTTTTCTGTAAAAAATTATAAAGTGTTTTTCTAATTGGATTCTGCTATAAAACATGATTAAAAATTTTCAGAAATGTGAAAAGCTAGATTTAATAAAAACATGCTCAACAGATTATCATTCTGCCAACATTAAAGTTTGATCAGTTGCTGTTTAAAAAAATAGTTTCCCAATGGGGAAAATTTAATAAAGCTTTTTATTTGAACCTTCACTGTAGAATGCTTTTGACTGCCTATACATTAAAAACCGTAGGCCTATTATTGTTATGAATCATTTGATTCTTCATTGTGTAGTTCAAGCACTTGGATTTCTTTATTTCCTCCAGTACATTTTCACAGAAAGATCACTCTTCTCACAATCACTCTGCTGCTCATTCAGCTCATCATAAAGTGCAAAAATCTCATTTGAGACAGTCAGTTTGATAGCTGACCACTAGTGGCCGCCATTACATTACATTTTTGACGCAGTTCATAATGCTATTGTGAAGAGCATCCATACAAACTTGCACTTTTAGAAGGTAAGAATATTTGGATGAAAAAAACAACAACATTAAAATGTTCTTAATATCCTTCATATTAATACTTTGGGTGAGTGGCACAGCCTAATGCAGGGTTAGTTGTAGCATACATGGTACATAAGAGTATAACAAGACTTACATGTATAATTATTAATCTACTAGTTGCCATCCCTAAACGACTAACGTCCATGGAAAACAAATTGTGCCAGCATTCAAAAACATATTTTGAAGATATCGTTAAACATGTAGCATAGCAAAAGTAAATTTCTGGCTGAAAAAAAAAATGTAATAAGTTTATTTAACACAACATAAATTTATAGTTGTAATCTCGGTGTTATTAAAATTTATTAAAACTTAAATGTTTTGATAGACACCAAGAAATTGGTAATTTATCCAGGCGGTTGTTAACACAGGGGAAAAAGCCCAACAGGTTCATCAGAAGGTTTATCTGAATGTCTTTATTTTGCAAAAATTACCAGCTTGACTGTACATTACCCCACAAAAGTACACAATTAGATACAAAACACTGATCTGAACTGTAATAATTTGCTAATCTTTATTATTATCTATTTATCATTTTACAATATAACACTCGGCAAAAATAATTTTTTAACAAAAAATAATTATTAACAAAAATAATATTCAGCATTAGGTAGCATCAGAGTATACAAATATAAAAACACATGCATCATCAAATCAAGTTTATGTTACTGGATTAAAACAGAAATCAAATAACAGCATATGAGTTGTCAGTGTGATAATGGATATTATGTAGGCACATGTTAAAGGGTTTATAAAGGGTCCAAAAAATATTCCAGGTTTCTAAAAAAAATATGTTTGTGTTTTTAAACTATATGTTAAATATTCCAAATGCAGGGTCTCATTTAGGATATTTGTAAATAAAGAAATCAGACCTAATAACCTTTTAAATATATATAAAAAAACAGATAATAACAACTGAATGCAGCCCACAATAACCTAAAATACATATATTTAGTCACTAGATGGCACCAAACAGTAAAGAAGAACAGCATAACAGATAAGCATCTAAATAGGCCTATAATATATTCACTAACGATCATTCGATTAACACTGAATAATGCTACATATATTATTAGCCCACTATATTATTAGCTGTGTTGCTCTAGGACATTAGCAGAGTCCTTTTATTCTGAATGTCTGAACATGAACAAGTGTGAATATGTGCCACACTCGTTTTCAAGTGTAAAACCCTGGTTTATTTTTACTACAAATTCTTTTATTAAAAATATTTATAAAAAATAACTGGCGGGGTTGGGGGGGGATTGCCCCCCCCCCCCCCCCCATTTAAGGTTTAATCCCCCCTAAAGAACGTCAAAACAAGATGTATGGGTCCCTTTGCGTCTGAGTTCACTCTGCTCTGTATTTTAAATAATGATGCTAATCATTAAAATAATAGATATTAATTTGACCACCCCTATAACGGTGGTCAATTGTACCATTGTAAATGCATCAGTCTATGCGAGAAAAAAGTCATTCAACATCTGAAACCGGCAGGTTAGAGCACAGTAAAAGTTCACAAGACTGATTTCTCATAAAACAGGTGTTTGTTTCTACATACAGCCTAAAAGTAAAGTCAAATTAAATGTCTAGTTTGTATAGTTTGACCTAAAGTAAGCCGAATATAACTAATTTGGTCAGAATACACAAAATAGCCAAAACACTGAAACTTAAATATATTTTATTAAATAATATGTAATTATATAAGAAATTTAATGTTATTTAAATAAATACATAAATTTGATTCACTGAAGCATGTGCAGTAGGCTATTACACTAACATTACCGAAAAAGTTTACCCCCCAATCGTCAATGTATAATTCGCACACTGAAAAAGTTTTTTTTTTTTGAAACAAAGTGATTTGTTTTTTATTGGGGAAATGATTTAGTGTGTCATGTATATTTTACTAGATCAGACTTTTAAAGATATCATATATATATATATATATATATATATATATATATATATATATATATATCATATAGTGCATGTTTATACTTCCATTCTTTTAGGGTAAATAATAAAAAAAAAAGCTATAATGTAATTATGTGTATGTGTAATTTTAAAAAAGTAGTAGACAAGTGTGAAATACTTTGGAAGAAATATTTTACACTTAACCCCTCGTGGATTCAAAGAAACTGAGAACATCCAAAAGTGCATCTCCTAAATATTTAAATGCTAGATTGTACCATGTTCTTTTTTTCCTATTACCAATAATAATTTCTATTTGTATCACCATTATACAGTATAAATACTATTATTAGTTATTGTTGCTGTTGAGGTGTTTACTCTGTTGTTGTAATGCAGTATTAGTCTACAAGCTCCAGTATTTTTTTTTACTGCGCAACTGAAATGAGACATGTGCTTTTCTATTTGTCTGTCACTGCGCTGCAAATTGAATAGTTCATTCCAACATAATCAGCAGCCAAGAGCTGAGCATAACAGAAGACTGCAAGCCTAGCGTCCAACTGAACAAGACAGCTTTGATGTAGCAGAGCAGACAGGTGGTCACGAGCTTTGCTGTCAGCCTGTGTCTTTTGCCATTGCAGATTGTGGAGAGAGAAATGTGTTGCATTCAGACTTGACAATAGAAATGCAAAAAAAAAAAAAAAAAAGATTTACACTAAATAAATTCCAGGCTTGATACAGCTATATTGAAAGAAATTATAGGCTTCACCAGATTCATTAAATTGCGATTTAGGTTATTTGTTAATATTTATTTTGTTCTATAAAGGTCTGAGAACATTTCTGCCACAATTCTGTCAAATAATTGCATAATCAAATAATAATAATTGTTTTAATTTATTGTGATTGTAAATCATTACAATCCACCAAATATTGATTTCTTAAAAAAAAAAATATTGAACTCTTGTAAAGATGAAATATTGGTATTGTGTTGTCTAAAATGAATTTAAACATGTTTTAAAATAACATTTTGTATAAATATCTTTTTGTTTTGATCTGTTTTTTCATGCTAAAAAAATATTTTTAAACATTTTTATTTGAAATATGAAAGAAAGGACCAGGCTTTTAGTTTGGTGTGTAAACAATTGTACTGGTTGGCACATGTTTTTTTTTTTTCTTGTGCTTATTTCTTGTTTTATTTAATTTTTTTTATCAATATATTTGGGGTCAATAATTGTCAAAATCATTTTGTATCCTTGTTTACTTTCCTTCTCCCTATATATGTCAAAATGTACAATAATATTCTAAAATGTGTGATATTTGTAAGTTCTATAAATAAAGTTGGGGACAAAAAGACGTATAAAAGAAAAATCATCAGTAGTTTACAGAATAAAACAAAACGTTTTACTCAAAGTTTAACTCAAACATATACCGAAGCTATAAATTGTAAATCCAGAGAATCTTAGAATTTTTAAGTGATCTCTTCATTATCCCAGGCTCATTCTGAAAACGTACCCCTATATACATTTCTGGAGAGTGCCAAATACGTCCCAGGAGGTACGTTTTTTGCAGTTTTTGTTTTCGCGAATCCACCAGAGGCCGCTGTGTACGCTTTTTGAGATCTCAAATTTTTCTTGCAAGTGCCTTTCGTGCCTGCTCGTCTCGCATAAATTCACAAGAGGCCGCTGTCGACCAACCAAAAAAACTGGTAACAAAGGAAAAGCCGATCATAAGGAGGTAAGCAGTCAGCTGTACGGGGTCATACCGTAGCGTTCATTTTAAAGATGAAATGCAGCAAAACGTACTTCTGGCTACATAATTCGTAATCTCCAGAAATGTATACAAGGCTACGTTTTCAAAATGAGCCTATGCTGCAACCTCTGTATGCCATATTTAAAATGGTTGATGATACTGCGGCTGATCTTCAGGCTTTAAAAAAAGGCATTTTGACAGAATGACATTTTAAACAGTGGTTTATTTTACAGCTTTAAGCATATGAAAGCTAGCCTCAATATACTCTTTGCACACATCTCCACTTTTGGTTTGCCAGAAGGGCCAAAAATAGATTAAAAATGAGATATGAAGTAATCATTAACATGTAGCCCACAGCTGCTCCTGTCCCTCCCGACGGAAGACTATATAACATGTTGTCCTTTTTTTACCGTGCATTTGATATCTCTGTAGTTTTCTTCTAAAAAACACATCGAAAATAATTGCACTTCAACAGACATGCATGAAGAAGTAAGAGATATTTCTTACACTTTCACAGCTGACGTCATATGTGAAGATTTTATATTAACCACGTCCACCTAGAATACCTTGTTGCTAGGTGACCTGGAGGGGAGGAGGAGGTCACCTTTATGAATATTTATAGCAAATTGTCCAATGGCTGCTTCCTGTTTGTTAAGCTTAAAAAAAATGAAGCTTCTGTAAATTTCATGAGTGGAAATTCTTAATCCTCTAAAGACGGACATTATAAAGACTGCATGTGTGTACTTAAAATGTCAAAACAGCCTGAAATGGAATTGAATCGCTGTTGTCATTTGGCTGTTTTTAGCTCCTAGGGGCAGGAAATAAATAGGAACACATACCAGCAGTGCAGGCTATACATTAAACCCATGCATCTCGCAACCCTTCAGACTGCTTTGTTCTTCAGTGGTCTGGTTGTCATGACCACTCTGATAAAATTATACAGCAGGTTAAAGAGACTTACAGTAGCAGCTCAATTTAAAAGACTTCCTTCAGGGGGGAAATAAGGACAAAGGCGTTACTTTGAAGCTTAATTTCCGAAGTCTATGCAGTGATTTAGAGATGTAATCTAGAGAATGTGATATAATGAGGAGTTTTTGATAGAGAGAGAGAGAGAGAGAGCTGTTCTGGAATGCTACACTGCTTTTCTTTTGGTTACATGAAGAGCTATCAATGAAACTTTTTTTTTACTCCACAAAAGATTCTTTGTAATCAAAATGATTGTTTGATTTTTTTAAGGTGCTGTATGTAAATTTGTGACACTTCTAAAGCATAAAAATACCGTAATATGTTTGCAGATATTTAAGAAACTCGCTTAGTGAACATTCTTGTTTATCTGAAAAACAATGCTGAAGTCAGATATTCTGCTTAGAAAATGTGTTTTCCATGCCAAAACGCTGTCTTTGTTTTGGTTATTTTAACCTGCCCAATGCCGGTTTAGCTAATTATATTTCAGCACCCTGGAATGCCTTGATGGAAAACTGCTTATTTCATTCATTCATTCAGGAAGGCTCTCAAAGCATGTGCTTATGGCTGAAATGCGATCTCTGATGGACAGTTGCAGACTCCAAAATGAGCGGCAGATTCAGAGTTCCACATGAGGTTATTAATTAGCAAACAATATAAATATTATGAGTGTAAACATTAGGAGAGCAGGTTACATTGTAACCCCATGTCCTAACAACACGCTACATAATGAGATTTGCAGTGATGAGCAATTTGGCTGTTTGCACCAGACAAAACATGACAGAAATTTAAATACAGCCATTCAGAAACACAGAATATGCACTCACTCACAAAATGGTAAGGTTTATAATCTAATTAATACATATTAAACCTCTTTAACATTATTAAATGTAGATGCTGATCACATTTGTTGGTTTGCATTATTTCACAGGTCTAAAGTTCAATTTCAAAGGTTTTATTTTCATGATCTGAGGTGAACTATCTGCTGCTGCTTTCAGTAGTATGGCAATAAATGTCATATAAATGGCATTCAAACTCTCATTATTAGCATTTAACACTGAATAAAGCACATGAGGTGTATCTTAGGTGATCATTGTCAGTGTATCCTTTTGTTTAGCTGCAAGAAATAGAAGCCGTTTCTAATATATCAATTTGAGGTGATGGTTAGAACAAAAACTCCTTTTAATGTGAAAATATTTCTTCTATCGGGTGCCGTTACTTTTATTTAGAACACAGTTTAAATCAGCCTCAATCTGGTAACCTACATTTGTGTTTGTTTTGATCCAGGAATTCAATGCCTAGTTCAACCACTGTGTGTCAAAACTTACGACACCTTTAAATGTTCTTTTCACAACTAATTACCCTTTTATTGCAAATGTGTGAAAAAAGCTTTGAAAACTAGACTTAAAAGACTGTCTATTGAAGAGTCAGGGTGTTTATCAGGAAAACCAAAAGAATGAGACCAACCTGAATACATACCCCTATATACATTTATGGAGAGCACCAAATACGTCCCAGGAGGTGCGTTTTTTTTTCTTTTTTTGCAGTTTTTGTTTGAACGAATCCACCTGAGGCCGCTGTATACGCTTTTTGAGATCTTAAATTTCTTTTGCGGGTGCCATTCGTGCCTGCTGTTCTCACGTAAATCCACCAGAGGCGACTGTCGACTGACTGACCAATCGACTGACCCAGCCTCCTCCTTCCCTAAACGCAACCAATGGTGTTTTCAAAGCAATCCAGAAAAGAAAAAGCCCTTGCCGCAGCCTGATTCTTACCACGTTTTCAGATTTTACCACATCCTCACCCTGTTATTTACTTGTTTATCAATTTTTTTTTGGCTTTTGTTTTTGTCTTACCTGCTTTCTGAAACTGTTCTTCACCAGACTCGAACCCTGTCGTTGTGGTGAACTCCACTCCACACCACAAGTCTGCCGATGTACGCGCTGAGCTACTGAGCAAACTGGTAACAGCGGAAAAGCCGTCCATACAGAGGTAAGCGGTCAGCTATTAAGCATGAAAAGGAATGGCGTCATACTGCACCGTAGCATTTGTTTTAAAGACGAAATGCAGCCATACGTACCTCTGGCTACGTAATTTGCGATCTCCAGAAATGTATATAAGGCTACGTTTTCAGAATGAGCCTATGTTGGATGAAACATTTACATGCTTATGGGAACAACTTTCTTGTTCTATCACACATAAATTGAATGTTTAAAATGTTAGGGATATTACCAAAAAAATCTATTCTGTACTGTTAAGTCAGTGTGTTATGCAAAGATAAAAGCATATTTAGCCACACTTTATTTTAAGGTACAATTCTCGCAATTAACTTTGACCTTTAACTCAATAAACTCCTAATTTGCTGCTTATAGTTATAAAGGTAGTAGTTGGGTTTATGTATAGGGTAGAATTAGAGATATTTAATAAGAACATGCAGAATATGTACTTATTGTTTAATAATAAACAGACAATATCTTAATAATAGGAAGGTGATATGCCACTATAATAGTGAGAACTGGTCCCTATACTTAAGTGTTACCTAATATTTGTTATGTCTAGTCTCAAATACACTTTGTAATCACTTTGTTCTCTTTTATTTCAATCTCCTCATTTGTCAACACGATGCAGGTGAATGGAAACATAGCATGAAACATTCATATCTCTATGATAGGATGCTTTCTAAACTGCTGTTTTCTCATCACTGTCATTTTTCTTGTGTTTATTTTTTATTGAAAGAAAAGAGGGAAGCTCATTTGCATATAGTGATACACATCAACATCTGTTATCAGTATATCGCTGCAAAGGTATTTCCAATTTTTGACATTTAGGACATTTTTAAACATTTATTTTACAGTATACACAGTGCCTGTCCTGGAAATGTGAATACGGCATAAAATTATACCTAAATTCTATAGCATATTGTTATATTTCTAGTATCAATCATTGTCTGAAAATGTTCTCAATTTTATGAGCTCTACAAACATCAAGTGTGTCAAAATCTCTTGAATGGTATATATTATGCAGACTTCAGGTAGGGAAACGGCAAGTGTTCTGAGTACGTGTCACAGCTTCAGACTCACAGCTGTTGACACAACAGGCCCAGATGGTTTTGATTTGCTGCTTGGTTCATTGTGACTGCTCTGGCTTTGGATGGTGTTTCTGTCAAGGTGCTAGACATCAACATTTCCAAAGACAGTCAGTGACTCACCTTAGCATCCGTCTATAGATATACAGCAAGTGCCTTTTCAAGGCCAGGGAAACTGTGGATTAGTAAATGAGAAGGGAAAATGAATACATTAACCTATATATAAAATAGGGAAAACCTTCAGAAGAGGAAAGTGTCTGTTTTACACTGCTTGGGAGTATTGTGTTTTAATTATTTCTGAAACAATAACTTATTCATTATTAATTTTAATCAATTTGAAAAAATCCAAACATGCATTAAAACAGTCATTCAAACAGTCATGTATACTGATGCTCTGTTATTTCAGATTGTTCATTAAAAGACTACGAAGATTTAAGATATTCACCTTATTTTGCAACATTAAAATAAACAATTTTCTGTGAGTGTATGAGACTTTTTAATTTGATAGTAAACAATAAAACTCTCTGCACAACAAGCTAGTTTGTTTATAGTTTATTTCCGGAAGCTGGGGTGCAAGAAAATAAAAACGTAAAATAACGGTCGTTAAATTACAGAAATTTACTGTAAAATAGTAGAGGTTGAATTACATTAAATTACAGAAATTTCCTTAAATTTAAATTTCTGCCTGTTATTTTACAGTAAATTTCTGCAATTTCTGTATTTTTTCGGCACCCCCTTGTTTTTTTTACAGTGTACATATTGCTTCATATGACTTTTTTTTTTTAGCTTTTTTGTTTCTAATGTTACACAATAGTGCCACATTGTTTAAAACTGTCATCATCCCACCATCACTGACTCAACATTATCAGCTATATATTTTTGGAACAGTCTAAGACTTCTGAATGCATATTTTCCACAATTTGTTTGTTATGTTATGTTATGTTATGTTATGTTATGTTATGTTATCTTATCTTATGTTATCTTATGTTATCTATTATGCTGTAACATTTTTAAGCCGTAATATTTTAGTCTAAACCTATAGAAATGACGAATAACTATATAACTCTGATAGATATTACTGAGCAACAGTTATCTATTAATTTGCAACAAGCATACTTATCAGAGTCGTAAAGCATTACTTTGCTACAGCAATCCACATGTAAGATTTTGTTTAGATGATTTTTAAAAGCTAAATTCAAATTAAATACTACCAAACTGCCCATACTACATTAGAATTGTATGAAAAGTATGGAAAAAATACAATTAATATTCCTCAAAACATAGGGGGCGACCTTGTATGGACATCAATGTTAACTGAGTGTCATCTGGTAGTCATGTTTGGTCCTGCGGCCAAACAAAATCTTACTGAAAAGGTAATTTGTTGAGATTTGGAATTTATTTTGTTAAGATATTTAGCTTTGGTTTTCTGTCAATTTTAGGCTATAACATGTTTTGCCAAATATAAATTTGATGTATTATATTAACTTTTCTAATAATTTAATCTGATGTTTAATAATCTGATGTCTATTGTCGTTAAAATGTGACCAAGCTTAAATCTTTACACCAAAGCGTTGAAGATTGAAATTCCTTTAAGTAAAACCTGCCATTTTTATGTATGTTAAAAAAATTGGGGTGACAGTTAAGCGCTTAATCTCTTTTATAAAATGTTTCCAATTTGGCTTAGCTTTAGTCCATTGTGTTACATGAATATGATATTTTACAAGTAATATTCATTCATTTATTTTATTTTCGGCTTAGTCCCTTTATTAATCTGGGGTCGCCACAGCGGAATGAACCGCCAACTTATCCAGCACATGTTTTACGCAGCGGATGCCCTTCCAGCCACAACCCATCTGTGGGAAACACCCATACACACTCATATGAACAATTTAGCCTACCCAATTCCCCTGTACCACATGTCTTTGGACTGTGGAAAACAGGAGCACCCGGAGAAAACCCACACGAAGGCAGGGAGAACATACAAACTCAGAAACGCCAACTGACCCAGCCGAGGCTCAAACCAGTGACCTTCTTGCTGTGAGGCGACAGCACTACCTACTACGCCACTGCGTCGCCCACAAGTAATATTAATAGCTGTATTTGAAAATGAGTTGTGCTTAATCGAGCAGAAGTAGACATTTTTTGTACAGGTAAAAAAACTACTGGAAAGCGTTAGGTCTCGCATATTCAAGTCCAATAGCTACTACTCTCACTCGTGTATGGACACATGATATTCTGTGTGGAGTTTGCATGTTCTCACCGTGTTCGCGTGGGTTTTCTCCTGGTGCTCTGGTTTCCCCCACAAGTCCAAAAGGCATGTTGTAAAGGTGAATTGGGTAAGCTAAATTGTCTGTAGTGTGTGTGTGTGTGTGTGTGTGTGTGTGTGT
>CAIGQZ010034990.1:17246525-17290032 GCA_903798205.1 Danio tinwini | reverse complement strand
GTGTGTGTGTGTGTGTGTGTGTGTGTGTGTGTGTGTGTGTGTGTGTGGATGTTTCCCAGTGATGGATTGCAGCTGGAAGGGCATCCGCTGCGTAAAACATATGCTGTGGATAAGTTGGTGGTTCATTCCACTTTGGCAACCCCAGATTAATAAAGGGACTAAGCTGAAAAGAAAATGAATGGTTAAATGATTTGAGTGAATTGCATTCCCGTCTGTAAACACATTGAGCATAAACAGCAGCATCAAGTCCAGTTATACTGCAAAAATAAATAAGATTAATGCAGTAATAATGAGCCGATAAAAGCCACCCCTGTGACTTTAAATCCATTATGTAGGGATCTACTATCGCTCACTGACACAGTAGTAAGTGTGACGCCTACCGTTCAGTGCGCGCACTCGTTTCAACCTCTCGTTGGAGCTGCGCCTGATAGTATCTAGTACGCATAAACAAGCGGATTTCGAGGTTTGTAATTAGTTTTAAAAACTGGGAAATGGACCAGAAAGACACAGAGATGAACGAAAAAGGAGTTTCTTCTTCTACCAGCGGAGTTGTTGTTCAAGTGAGGGAGAAGAAAGGACCTTTGCGCGCTGCCATCCCTTATATGCCTTTCCCAGTTGCTGTCATCTGCCTCTTTCTCAACACATTTGTGCCCGGACTGGGTGAGTACGAGAACGGGCGATTCGCTCATTCTAACACAGCCACCTGCTTGATATAACACAGTTTTATGTCTTGTGTGTAAGCGCGGAAGAAATAAACTACATTCCTTCAACAAGTTATTTCAACGCGCGCTTCAAGTCAGTTCAATTCGGCTTGCATCTTAGACGCTTCGTGTAAAACTAGGCTATACACTACATAAGGAATTATTGTTAGCTTCAATACTACACAATTGAGGTAAAGTTCGTTTTATATTCGCACATTCAGACTTTCTCCTAAAAATAGGATATATATTTTGAAAAGTATTGCAAAATCCAAATAGGGAAATCATATGAAGCAGCCAGTTAGGCTACTATCAAAGTGCAACACTGTTTACAGTCAATTAAATAGTGCTAATGTTGTTTTTAAGTCATACTTAAATGCGATTTCAGAATATTCAAATTAGTGTGGTAAACAATATTGGGGCCGTTAAAATGAACTATGTGCGAATATAAAACAACTTTACCTCAATCAAAAAACCTGCGATTGATAACAAATGACCGCGTTTTTCCACCAAACCACACTGCAGAAAATGTTTTTCTTAGATTGTTTTGTCTTGTTTCTAGTCCAAATATCTTAAAATTCTTATATCAAGAAACATTTTCTTGGCAAGCAAAATGTAATGTCTTATACATAAATAATATGACAATATTAAGTGAGTTTTTCCTTAAAACAAGCAAAATAATCTGCCAATGGGGTGAGCAGAATAATCTTGTTTTTCCTTCTTACATTACCCCATTGACAGATTATTTTGCTTGTTTTAAGGAAAAACTCACTTAATATTGTCATATTATTTCTTAAAACAAGACAACATGTGTTGCTTGTCTAGAAAAGTCTTCTTGATTTAAGTATTTTTAGATATTTAGATTAGAAACAAGATGTAAAATCTAAGTGAGAAAAGGATTTTTTGCAGTGCATATAATGTGATTTTTATTATATTTTAATATATTTTTATTATATCATATGTTTTTGTATGTTATTGTGTCGACTACTTTTTTTATGGATGTTTTGCAATGAAGACGCCTACAGTTACTTGCTTTCAATTTCTGAATTAAAATCTATTTTTATATTTTTTTTGCGGGGCATATGTCAAATATGTGGGTGGCACAAGAAGAAAAAAAAAAGCTGTAATTCTCAAAATAGGATAACATTTGAGTAGGTTGGTTAACCATTGGTTATTATTTATTTGTAAAAATAAACAGTGAATCAACTTTTTATTAAAAATCAGAAAGAATTCTCTAGCATTTTACATTTAGAGAGACTTACACAATCTTTCTGATAGCATTGCAGCTTAGTAGAGCTGGGCGATATGGCAAAAATGCAATCTCGATGAACTACTTTCCATATTGAACATCTAATCCGATATCAGTTGTTAATGCTTCCGTATTTAAAAGAGTACCCCAACAATGACTGAAGCCACAAAAATTAGAGGGTCCATTAAATAACATAACCTATTGTCAGTCGGCGATAATATTTGGCGGCCGAAAATTCGATGCATCTCTAATATCAAATATCTAGATTCCCATTGTTGCACATTTCTGCTGTGTAATTGGCTATTAGATCAATATGGAGTAAAATGTCCAGTGCTTATCATTGTTATTGAAGTAAATTTTATTGCATTCAATATAATATCATTTATCGGCCCAGCCATACTTCGAAGCCACCTGGAAACCCTTTTTTAATTATGTGTCAGATGTCAAGGATAACAGGTTTTTTCTGTCTTTTGTCTTTTTTTGTTTTGTTTCGTTTGCCTTTACTGTCTTTATAGTTGTTGTTGCTTTTTGTATTGCTCTGTGTTGCTTTAAGGTCAAAATAACCCCCCCCCCCCCCATTGCACACATTTTAAATATTACTGTTATTTAACTTACTTTTTTTCCTCTAATTCAGTCATAAAGAAGTAAAGCAGATTGAAGTATCTGGACACATATGGGATTAGGTCAAGATTCAATGGAAGCTGTTTTTATGTATTAGTTTTTTATTCAGAGTAATAGAACAGATAATCAAGACGATCATAAATTATTGCATCCACTCCATTACCCTGATTGATAACTTGACCTTTTCTCCTTCCTTGCTGGTCCGTTCATTTATCTCAATATTGTCATTTCCAGCTTGATTCTCATTTTAGTTAGTTTTTTTGCAATTGCTAATCTTTAGTATTCCGGCACTTGTGTGATCGGCTTTTCCTTTGATCTAGCAAGCCAATAGGCTTTGTCATGATGATGTCTTTAAAGAACAAATGTGATGCTTTATTTCACTCTAAGGATTGTAGTATCACTCCATTAAATGCATTAGAAGCATAGATGGTAACTCCTCTGCTTGGTATAAAAGCAAACATGGCAAAAGAATATTGATCTCTTGCATGTCTAATAATAAGGCTGGGAAGCATGACCCCTGGGATTATGCATCTATAAAATATGCCAGAAAAAGCCAACAAAAGAGTCACAATCCTGATTATTTACTTCAAAGTCATAGGTAAAACTTCACAATATTTACAAAGTCTTCAGGAAAACTTAAAATTTTAGTTCAGCTGAAATGCTCTGATTCAGAAATACCACATGCTCTGATTGGCCAGATTGACTAAACAACTCAATTCCAGAAATGTAACACCCCTTACAACAATTGCCAATTTCTACTATTAAAGAGCCCCTATTATGGGTTTTTGAAAATGACCTTCCATTTAGTGTGTAACACAGCTCTTAGTGAAGTGAAATATCCAGCTAAAGCTTAAATCTGAAAGTGGACAGTTTTTAAAACTATTGATTCATCTATAAAAGAGTCGACTCATAGTGGTTTAAATGAATCGTCTTCATAACGAGTCTTCAGCCGTTTCGGCGTGGCGTCATCGTGAAACATAATGGTTGCGCGCGCAGACCCGGCAAAATTCAAACCTGCGGCCCTGCCCACTAACACAGCAGCAAGACGCTCATGAAGACGCTGTGTTTACCTGGATATTGTTGGAATTGTGAGGGAAAAGAGTCGTTCAGAAATCTGCATGTTTACAATGGGTGATCTATCACTACACAGCTCATGCATTAGTTTCTGCCTGACACCAGGGGTGCAGGCAAAATAAGGACAAAAAAATAGGTACACCGGTAGGCTGCTGAACGCTGGGCTTCGGGCTGTTGAGCAGCACTGAAAAGGCTTGCGAATGGAGAGCGGGAACCCGCAGAGATAGCTTGTCAGAGGACAGAGGATTCTACAACCTTCCGGCTGGGGATGTGATTGTTTAGAAAAGCAGAGTACAGGTAAGCACTTAAAACATATAGCAGTTCACGGACGAGGTGCCACAGCAATGATTCCAAATAGAAATGATCTACATGTTTTGTTACTAGTAACCGCGTGTACTGTATCAGGTTAACTCTTTATATTCTCATATCGCGTCTAATGCCACGTTGTAAACGCGACGCATGCTGCTTTGTTTACAGATTTAAATGCTTTCGTGAGCTCGTTCCACTGCCATTTGTCGTTGCTATGGCCACCGTTAGCTGATCCTGCACAGGTGCAGCGGTCAAGGTTTAGAATAGTTTAGCTTTGCTGCTGTGTGGATTAAAACTGAATGTATGTCATACATATGCTAGTGTTTAACTGCACTGCTTTCGGCGCTGAGGTGTCTGAATAACACTGTTGAGAAGCGGGTACTGTTTACTGTGGTGTTAGTAAGTTTACTTTGAAGCATGTTTTGAGCGTCCGCTGCGATCCAATGTTGGCGACCCGCGGCCGCGGGCTTGATAAACTACACTGGCCATATTACTGTCTCGCGCTGAACGCTGTCGACCAATGGCAACAGGCTGTCATCGGTCCAATCAGTGCAGATTAGCTTCGCGCTAAGCAGGGGTTTGGGAACAAATGAATCGCTTAACGATTCATATGGGAGTCGCTGGGATAATTAGGTAAAAATAAATGCATATTATAAGACCATGAACGTGTTTTTTGACCTTGCATACATATCAGTATGTTGTTAGAGACCCATAAAACCGAAATATGACCCTTTTCAATGTGTAATAGGGGCTCTTTAAGCTATCAGACAGAACAGTTCACTTTGCTTTACCATTTCATTCTGCACTGATCAACACAGATACGGTTAAAATTTTCAATACAAAAGAGTTAGTCATAGCATTGGTAATGCAAGTGTAATGTAAAAAAACAACCACAATATGGACGATGATATGTTGGATATGATGTTATGTTGGAAGAGTAATAGATTAAAACACATTTAATGTCACCCTACAACCTGTAGGACCTTTTACGGTTACATTTTTAAGCTGTAATATAGTAGTCTAAACCTATAGCAATGATGACTAACTTTATATAATTTGAAAGCTTAATTTTGAATTTCCTCATAGTGAGGGATTTTCGATAGATACTGTTGATACTTTACCAACTGTATTAATGAGCAACGGTTATTTATTAATTTGTAACAAGGATACTTATCAGAGTCGTAAAGCATTACTTTGCTACAGCAATCCACATGTAAAAAAATTTTTTCGATGTTTTTTAGAGGCTAAACTCAAATCAAATACCACCAAACTGTCCATAATACTTTAGAATTGTATGAAAAGTATTGAAAAATACAGTTAATATTCCACAAAACATAGGGGGCAGTAGATATGGTTTCTATTTTCAATGCAAAAGAGTCAGTACTTGCATTTGTAATGCAAGTGTAATGTAAAAAAAACACAATAAGGATGATGATCAGATATTTCTGTTTGAGGGACTTCCTTTTTCATATTTTTAACTTAAGTAAATAAGTTATTTATTTTTTTTGTTAATAAATAAGTAAATAAATAGCACAATTCCACTTAGCCAGCTATTGAAAGACTGATAACTGCACACATGCACTACCAGTCCATCACAACAGAGTTTACATTTCATGTCCAAAACTGCATGTAAAATGTGAGGCGCGACACTTCTTCCACCAATTTCAATGCACGCATGAGCTTGTGCTCCAGTGGCATCTGTTTTTCTAAGAAATCTAAGCAACCATCATGTTCTCATGTGCTCTCCAATGAACCATCACTGACAAACTCTTGCAGTAGCTCTGAAACAGGTTTTATTAATTTAGAAAATGAAAAAGCCGCCTGAGGTAATTAGTCTACCATTATTACAGAAATGTGTATAATTCATACAAAGTTTGAAGCTGATTGGTTGGTTCTTGTCACATGACGTGCAGTGCTCTTATTCTGGAAAAGATTAAATGTTTTTAACTCGTATGCTATATGCACCCCTGGAAAAAGTAATTTCTGCATCTTGTCACTTTTCTAAACTTACAAGTGTGTTGGAGGTCAGCTAGTAGAAGTTGTGAGGGTAAACCTGGTTTCAAATAGATCATTGGCAATGATCGTCAAGCTGCTGTTTTTAATATTTTTGTGTACCTCCCATGCCAAAAATAGCCATTTGAATCCCGCTTGGAGGGTGTGAGTTAAACTGGAGAGAGGTTACATTGGTTCCATGACCTAGGTGGGTGTGAGGTTAAGCAGGGTGAGTGTAATGATGTATACTGTAGCTTGTAGAAGCATTGTGAGTAAACTGACTACGCTTTAAAGTAAGACATGGGACAATAACCAGCCTCAAGGTTTACCACAGTTTGGAAGAATCAAGGTTTTAAAATCACCAAAGTTTTCTGTTATACCTTTCCTAATGTATGTATAATTTTTTCGGGGGGGTTTTTTTACATGTTTTTCTCAACTATTTTATTTAGTTTTTTAAGGCAACAGTATCTCTAGTAGAAAAGAAACCTCTACATCAAAAGCTACTCGTTTAAAATATTTTAAATGGTTCTTAAAATAAAATATATTGTGTTCAATGCAGAAAAATAGTTTTTTACCCAGACATTTAAAAAGAACTTATTTTGGCGCAGTAATCACAAAACCGTAAAAAAAACATGATATTTTTATCCAAGGTTATGATACCGTCTGAATCTTAGGGTGTTTTCACACCTGCCTTATTTAGTTCTGTTGAATCGCACTAGAGTTTGTTTTCCCTCTTGGTGCGGTTTGTTTGTGCAGGTGTGAATGTAGCATTGCACTCGAGTTCGCACCAAAAGTGGACCAAAAAACGTACCGAGACCTCCTTGAAGAGATGTTCTCAGTAAGCTTTCAAACGAACCCTGGAGCGATTAGTTTGTGGTGAGAATCGGACTAAAACAGACCCAACTGCAAAAAGTACTGCGCCGTTTTGGACCAATACAGCTGCCGTTATCCGATGTGCTGTGCATTATGGGATGTGGAGGAAAAATATTTGTTGACAGTGCTTTACCAACAATTTTAAACCGAGAGAGAGAGAGGTAAAACATTACCTGATGGATCATTTGAAATAGCCATTTGAATCCCGCTTGGAGGGTGTGAGTTAAACTGGAGAGAGGTTACATTGGTTCCATGACCTAGGTGGGTGTGAGGTTAAGCAGGGTGAGTATAATGATGTATACTGTAGCTTGTAGAAGCATTGTGAGTAAACTGACTACGCTTTAAAGTAAGACATGGGACGATAACCAGCCTCAAGGTTTACCACAGTTTGGAAGAATCAAGGTTTTAAAATCACCAAAGTTTTCTGTTATACCTTTCCTAATGCATGTATAATTTTTTCGGGTTTTTTTTTTACATGTTTTTCACAACTATTTTATTTAGTTTTTTAAGACAACAGTATCTCTAGTAGAAAAGAAACCTCTACATCAAAAGCTACTCGTTTAAAATACTTTAAATGGTTCTTAAAATACAATATATTGTGTTCAATGCAGAAAAATAGTTTTTTACCCAGACATTTAAAAAGAACTTATTTTGGCGCAGTAATCACAAAACCGTAAAAAAAACATGATATTTTCATCCAAGGTTATGATACCGTCTGAATCTTAGGGTGTTTTCACACCTGCCTTATTTAGTTCTGTTGAATCGCACTAGAGTTTGTTTTCCCTCTTGGTGCGGTTTGTTTGTGCAGGTGTCAATGTAGCATCGCACTCGAGTTCGCACCAAAAGTGGACCAAAAAACGTATCGAGACCTCCTTGAAAAGGTGGTCTCAGTACGCTTTCAAACGAACCTTAGAGCGATTAGTTTGTGGTGAGAATCGGACTAAAACAGATCCAACTGCAAAAAGTACTGCGCCGTTTTGGACCAATACAGCTGCCGTTATCCGATGTGCTGTGCATTATGGGATGTGGAGGAAAAATATTTGTTTACAGTGCTTTACCAACAATTTTAAACAGAGAGAGAGAGAGGTAAAACATTACCTGATGGATCATTGGTAATATTACCAGATGATGACCATGTCACAGTTTAGCTAAATTAATTCACGCCTGCTCCTGAAGAGACTGGTGACACGCCTTCGCCGTTTGCAATGCATTAAAACATTGTTTTTTCAGCCAGAGCCACGCTTCATTCTTGAAATGTATAGTTTGTCTAATGTGATGTATACAAACTACTGTATATAGTATACTATGTCCAGATACAATCAGCCAGTGCAGTTGTCCTGCCATAGTAAAAAGTGACATTTTCTGTCTGCCGGTTTATTTACTTGCAGGAGTTGCATTGGCATTTTCCCGCACTGTAATTCTGACCAATAGAAAAGCAGTTTAGGAAATGCGTTCAATAACATCTGGCCAATGAGTGATGTGGATTTTGTCACATGACTGCATTTTGGTTCTTTTCAACTGGTTCGAACCAAAGCAATCAGTGTGGTGTGAAAAGGACCCAAAGATGGCAGAAAAATTCTACTATGTATCATCGTTTTCCATTGGTCCAGACCAAATGAACAAAACCACAGATGTGAAAGCAGCCTTATTTAGAACAAATGCAGAGGCATAAGCTGTAAAAAACAATCACAGCCCTCCTCTGGACAGGGGACTCTTAAGAGGTTATGTTCATTTAAAGAGACTCAAAAAACTGTGTGTTTCTTGTGTGTGTGTTTTTACAGTATGGTAAAGTAAAATATTCATTTTGAGCTAAAACCTTACATACATGCTCTAGGGATATCTACAATTTATGAAACATCTTGTAAAACAGGCATAATAGGACCCCTTAATGATGGACCTGGCGTCACTGGGGTGCAGTGGGTAGCACGATAGCCTTATAGCAAGAAGGTTTCTGGTTCGAGCCCCAGCTGGGGCTTTCCCCCACAGACCAAAGACAAGCGCTATAGGTGAATTAACAAAATTTTTCATTGTGTATGTGTGTGAATGCAGGAGTGTATGGGTGTTTCCTAGTGTTGGGTTACAGCTTGAAGGGTATCTCTGCGTAAAACATATGTTGGATGAGTTGGCGGTTCGTTCTGCTGTGGCAACCCTTGATTAATAACGAGACTAAGCTGAAAAGAAAATTAATAAGTGATAATAGACCTTAATGATAGTCTTTTAACACAAATACATTGAGCTGAAACATTACCCTGAACATTTTAAATCTAAGTCTATTGTCTTAGCAGGTGAGCTTATACCATTTGTGCTCTCATCTTTTATGGATAATGCAGTGCATGAGATATCTCCCATTTTTAACCCTTTTTGTGTACTGGATTGGTGCGTTTAAAGGAACTACCCCATTAGTAGAGCATGAAATCCATTTCTGACAGTTGCGGATAGATCGAACGTACAGTAATCAACCTTATGACTGCATCACTCAGCCAGTTGTGGGCCTCTGGTGTTTATGTCAATATTGGTTCCATCCATCAGGATACCCCCACTGGACCCATGCCTCAAGTCATCTAATCTTGCTGTCCACTTCAGCATAGCATTTCCTTCTCAAGTTTCAGCCAGTCCCTCTGGAGTCTGAAGGACACGGAGTGCTCTGAAGGACACAATCCATGAGTTCAAGGCATACGTCATATTTAAATACTTACAAAACGCAGATGCATTCTACAGGCAGCAACGTGTCTGTCTCATATCATCTCTGCATGGGCACAGTTTACAGAGCTCCTGTCTCTGCTGCACAGTTGCTCATACATAAATACATAGTAGAGTATTATGACAAGAGAGCCCATATTTGGATGACGATGATAGAAGGGAAAATGCCAAGCGGCAAATGGGGCCCTCTTGAGTCTGCGCTCAGGTTTTCAGAGACCATTACCAGTCTAGTTAGTGATTCATGTTTGACAACCTGCTCTTCTCACCTTTAATTGCAGATACTTTGCAGAGCATGTGTTAGGTGCCAGGCTAGATTCCAATCAGGCTAATTTGCATGTGAGGGTTGAATGTCTTAGTGGATTTCACGTCAAAAAATATAAGAAAGAGATGGCTTTCTTGGGGTTTGTTAATGCATAGATCAGGGATGGGCAAACTCGGTTCTGGAGGGCCAGTGTCCTGCACAGTTTAGCTCCAACTCTGATCAAACACACCTGCTTATAGATAATTAGTGATCTTGGAGGCACTGGTTAGCATGTTCGGGTGTGTTTGATTAGAGTTGGAGCTAAACTATGCAGGACACCGCCACTCCAGGACAGAGTTTGCCCACCCCTGGCATAGATGTTGCTTAAAATATTTTTTGACAGTAATAGCAATGCAGTATGGACACTTATAAATGATCCGATCCAGAATCTGTGGTTAAACTAAGCTAAAATGTTTGGAATTGTGAATAAATAATTCAATCCATTTTTAACCCAAAGTTTCAGGTTCATGTAATGTGTTTCCTGCAGTTTTTTTAAGCTGGACTTCTGAAAATTGAACCACACAAGCCTCACAAGTTGAAAAAAAAATCCCTTTTGAAACACAAAACCAATAAAACATGGTTTTGAAATCTTTTTTTGTTATTACGTTCAAGAGTTCACACTTAGATATTGCTTGATAATGACAGAAGGTTTGGCATTATGTACTGGAAAAGAACCCTGAGCCTAGAGATAATTGAGCCCAGGGCTCCCGCCTGGTCAATAAGCATGTAAGGGGTCCGACATCAGGTAGTTCTCGAGAGATCCCAGTGGTAAAGGAGAAAAACGGGGAGATGGATTGGGGGAATTTAAAAAAAATGAAGATAACGAAGTAACTAGATGGTCTATTTATAGTGAGTTTGGATTAATCTGAGTGGCTTACTAATGATTACAGATAAGAGACCAGCCTTGATCAATTATATCACGTACTCCTATCGAAATTAGTTTGTGAAACTTCACAAAATATTTTGCGAGTGTTTCATATAACATCTTACTGTCCATATGATGCTCATGTGGTTTTTCTGTTAGGGATTTCTACACTAGGACTGCATGATATTAGAAACTGACATAAGCTATGTTTCCATCCAAAGATGCTAATTAAATGTATGCGCATAACTGGAATACCGCATACAAGACGTGCAAATAA
This sequence comes from Danio tinwini, assembly GCA_903798205.1. NCBI lineage: Eukaryota > Metazoa > Chordata > Actinopteri > Cypriniformes > Danionidae > Danio > Danio tinwini. The sequence continues at coordinate 17,279,073 of CAIGQZ010034990.1, read as the reverse complement.
AGCAAAGTTTCCATCCAAGTAGTCAAAGAGAACAAAATTGTCACTTCCTGATTAACTGGCACCAAATATCAACAGTAAAAACTGAATTTGCTGTGGTAGGAGAAGCTGCGTGAATCTTTTCTTCACCTAATAAATGACTTATGCCTCAGAAGACAATACCGACACGCAATGAGTGTGGTGGCGTTTGAAGGCATCTGACATGAAACACAGATGCTCTTGACAATTCTGGAGGTAATTAATAATATAATTACACTAATACGGAAATGGTTATGTGTTTTAGAATGACCAAAACAGCATTTCAGATGTTTTACAATGTGCTCAGCCTGCTGGTTTGTCCATTCACACACATTTTTATCATCGCATGATCTCTTATAACAAAATCTCATTACTTTTTTTATGCACATTCTGGAATTTGTTTGGTAAAAGTGTTTCCATCGTAGTTTATGCACATGTTTTCTTATTGAATGAAAGTTTATACTCAGTTACATTTTTTATCTGCATTTTCAAAATGTGCATAAAAAATAAGTGGATGTAAATGTAAATTTAGACATTGTGATATATTTTTTTCCCTGCGATAAATATTAAGATATTAAGTATAATTTCAGCAGATGGCTAGAATAGCTCTATTTGGGGGGAAAATCATGTAGAGAAGTGCATCTGCATAAAATACAATAAATTAATCACATTCACAAGTATTAATAAATACAGTAAAGCAAAAAAAAAGGTGAAATTCACTGTTTTCTGGGAGTCTAGCAATGTTCAAGTACACTAATCGAATGACCAAATGACTAAACTTTTTACAGTTCTCAAAGAATTTTTTTGTAATGCATATTCAATTACGTATCAGCTTCTGAATTTAATAAGGGTATGTTTAAGTAACTTAATTTCTAGGAATGCATTATCTTTGTTAAACTGCAGATTAGTGAATTAATTTCTGGTCAGACAGATATTTCCCTGTCCAACACAGCAGATTTAAATTGATTTTGACTGGCATCTTTAAAATGTTTAATTAAAAATGTTTAGCCATTCTGATATCCCCCCCTCTGCCCCCCAGGCATACTAGAAGTATAAATATCTTGCTTTAAATAAGGCTTTTTGTGGACCAGGAATGTTGCTTTTTCAAAAATATACTTGGTTTAGATGAAATCAGATATGGATGAAATTTCATCTGAGGAAAGTTTCTCAAGGTCTGAAAGTGGAAGATGGCCAGATATGAATCGTAGCAGGAAATAATTTGCATGGAAAAAAATAAATTATGTGGTGAATATGCAGATTATAGCCATTTAATATACAAAGGAATGAAAACAACGTACTAAAACATTTGAAGAGAAAATAAGATATTTTGAAGAATGTTGGAAAGTGACTTCCATTCTTTTAGTTTTTTTTCTACCATGGATGTCAATGGCTTTTTCAGCATTCTTGAAATAATAATCATTTGTTTTCAACAGAAAGAAATAAACTTATAAAGATTTGGAACCACTTAAGAGTGAATAAAATATAGTCTGAAATATAGTAAATATATTTTAAACCCTTGTTTGAAGCTGAATGTGTACTTTAGATCTAAAAATACTATCATTTAAAATGTAAGAGTTCGAGTGCACACAAAAGACAAAGGTCGTCCACGTCAGATGCATTTAGCTTAAAATCACTGTCCAGTACAGTTTTGTGAAAATGCTAAAACTGAGCTGAATGTCCTAAATAAGTTATTTGATAAGAAATGGCTTTTTAGATTTATTCCACAAGATGTTTTTACTCAAGTCAATCACATTAACCAGAGATTTGAAGTCATTGCCATTGTAAAGCCTGATGACAATATCTGGTTTCCTTAACCCTTATGTACTGTTGGGGATGATTTCATTCACTTTGGGGTGATTTAGAGTCTTAGTTTGGCCAAAAAAAAATTTCTGTCAACAATATAATCTGGGCAAATTGACTACCCTTTTCTTATGTTCGGGATGAAAACATCCAAGTTAAACTGATGTACTTTGATGTACTTAAACTGATTTTCAAAACTTTTTTCATAAATCTGTGAATCAACTTCAGTCCTGATGAAAACTATTAAATGTTTTTAACTCTTTAATAGCTAAGTTCACAAATTAAGTCACTGATTTGCACACACACAATGATGCATTTTTAATATAAAAAGTAATTGTGAACAGATTTTTTTTTTTATCCTTTTATTAAAGTCTTGGACTTGGAAACAACATTGTCTTTGATGCAGTGTTTTTCATTGATTTACATTTTTTTTCTCCCTCATTTACTGTTGGTGGCTGTTTTTGCCTTGTTGACTTCCATTATAAACACATTTCTTTGATTACAAAGCCATGACACCACATTATCATGCATTTTTGATTTTTGTTGGTGGTTTTCCCTGTTGGGAAGACATACAATTTGTAATTATTACTGTTGATCATCACTTGGCAGCATTAACCCTTTAGGTAGGCCTGTGCAAAAAAAAAAAAGCTTAGTTTCTGGATTTTATATGGAGTATAACAGCAAATTAAAGTGTGTGTACAGTATGTGTGTCTGTGAGTTTGTGAGAGTGACCTTTGCGCACTTACCTTGATGTGTCTGAGAAAATCAAAATATCTCAGCTCTCAGAACTACATGGATTAAATAAAAACAAAGACTCTGAACTGAACTTAAACTCTTAAACTTGAACTGACACCTTCAATTCACTATAATCTTCTATGTGAAGCTACTTTGACACAATTCACATTGTAAAAGCGCTATACAAATAAAGATGAATTGAATTGAACTCTGTATTTATGCACCAGTGTTTATAATGGAAGTCAATGGGGCAAAAACAGCCACCAAAAGTCAATTAGGGAGAAAAAAAATAAATCCTAACAACGCATCAGAGCCAATGTTGTTACTAATCGTTCTCATGTAGAAGACTGATAAAAGGTAAAATAAATCTAGTCCACAACTACTTTTTAAAGTGAAAATACGACATTTTGTGTTTTCTTTTTTCACCAAATAAGTGACATCATTTGTTAATTTGGCAAATAAAGAGTTAAAATCCAGTAATTTTTTAAAACATTTAGTAGTTTTAAACAGGACTAAAGTTAATTAACAGATTTATGCAAACAAATTTGAAAAAAGTATTTATCTGATGCATTTTTACACAGTTTAATTCAGTGGATGTTTTCATCCCTAACATAACAAAAGGGTAGTCAATTTGAACAGTACACAAGGGTTAAACTGGTTTAGCTGTTCTAAACAAACCATCTTTAATCTGTTTTAATCTGTTTTTCATTGGTGGAGTTATTGAGTTATGAGTGATTGGTGATGCTTATGCCGATGCCTGTCCCAGCGCTCTTTGAACTGAACCATCACTCCAGTCCTGCTGCTCTTCTAGTTTCCATGACAGCAGATGCCCGTCTCGGCTAAGATTGAGAGATAAAGCAGCATGTGCATTCATTCCAAGAGGGTCATTCAAAGTGCGCTTAATCAGGTAAAAAATTAAGTCTGGTTGTCATTTTAAATTTTATTACTTCTTTAAACCTGAAGTAATATGTTAAAAGCTTCTTGCCTGCTTTTTTCAAAAACACAAATTGAAAAGACAAAGACATGAAGAGGACCTGTGACTGTCAGGTGTAGAGGACTCTTGTGTGTGACCTTATCCCAACTCTCTTGTGGATTCAGGCTAAAAATAGACTGACTGCCGAGGTCAGCCGTGTAGTGGGGCTGTAATTTGGTGTTCTTTATGGTATTGATTTAATTATTTGAATATATATGCATTCAGGGAAATGCAATGCAAGTTTACACAGCATCCAAAATCATACGTTTTCAAGTGTACAATACGATATGTAGGTCAGTGTAAAACTTTGTACTGAACTAGGACAGCAGGTGTGAACTTTACAAATATTCCCAGACACACTACATCCAATAGCATAGTTTTGAACTTTGACCTTAGTTTTTTTTATTTATTTTTTTTATGGCTGATGAACACAAAAACTATTGAAATAATGTACATAAAACAGCAGGGAAAATAAGTATTGAACATGTCACTGTTTTTCTCAGAAAACATATTTCTGAAGGAACTTGAACCATATCTAATTAGTTTACAAATTAAGTTATGTGTAATAAATTAAAAATGACACAGGGAAAAGTATTGAATACATGAAGAAAGGGAGGTGTAGAAAGGCAGTGAAAGCCCAGACAGCGGCTGAAATCTCTCAGTAGTTATTCAGCAACCCTCTGCCCTTCATCTTTGTAAATTAATATTAGCTGCTTTAGTCCAACATCTACACAGTGTTGAGAAGGTTACTTTGGAAGTGTAATAGCTTACAGATTACAAAATTACCCTATTTAAAATGTAATAAGTAGTGTACCTTTTCAATTAATGTTAAGTTTCTAATGGATATTTTCAACTAAATATTTTTCAAGCATTTATGCCAAGCAGGTGTGACCTTACAGTAGCACTCTGTTTACTGTTAGAATACAAAACCTGACTTTATAACAAAATATTTTTTTACTGTTTTTGCAAAATCCAAATTTTAGTTAGGGTGATTTTTTTTTTTTTTTGTGACCTTTGCAATAAAAAAATGTAAGCTATTTTTGCAATTTTCATTTTTAAATCGAAGCAACTTAAATCCAAGTCAGTCATATCTTTGTGATCAATGAATCTGTCAATGAAACATATGAGGCATAATTGTTTAGTTAAATTATTTACTGGAAATAATATGCTGTACCAAACTAAACAAATTATAGTATATGACAGCAAAAACTAAAAATCCAATAAAACCAAGTGTTACACATTTGAAATACTATAGTAATTTATAGTTAAGGGAAATATTTAGGAATGAGCATTATATTGTATATATATTTACTACTCTTCATTAATAAATTACACTACATAATGTATAATTAGTAACTATCATGAACTAATAGTAATTAACATTGTATACTTTATCCTTTACTACAGTAAACTATATATATATATATATATATATATATATATACACAGTTGAAGTCAGAATTATTAGCCCCCCTGAATAATCAGCCCCGCTGTTTTTTTTCCCCAATTTCTGTTTAACAGAGAGAAGATTTTTTTCAACACATTAATAAACATAATAGTTTTTATAACTCATTTCTAATAACTGATTTATTTTATCTTTGCCATGATGACAGTAAATAATATTTGTCTAGATATTTTTCAAGACACTTCTATACAGCCTAGTGACATTTAAAGGCTGAACAAGGTTAATTAGGTTAACTAGGCAGGTTAGGGTAATTAGGCAAGTCATTATATAATGATGGTTTGTTCTGTAGACAATCGAAAGAAAAATTAGCTTAAAGGTGCTAATAATTTTGACCCTAAACTGCTTTTTAAAAAATTAAAAACTGCTTTTATTCTAGCCGAAATAAAACAAATAAGACTTTTTCGAAAGAAAAAATATTATCAGACATACTGTGAAAATTTCCTTGTTCTGTTAAACATCATTTGGAAAATATTTAAAAAAGAAATTCAAAGGGGGGCTAATAATTCTGACGTCAACTGTATATATATGTGTGTATATATATATATATATATATATATATATATACAGTATATATAAGACCTCTTCTCCCTCAGTCATCTTTCCTTCAAGGAAATTTCTCGTGTTAGCCTTGGTTGGTGACATTACCGACCAGAGTGAGAGGTGTCCGTAATGCACCAAAAAGTAAGTAAGAAATCGTCATTCTTGCAGTCATATGGCTTTATTTTCAGCGCCTAGACACCGGCCTCACAGCTCCGTGAATGCTGGTGCCGTCACTTATTGATCCGTAACCGGTAAATGTAGCTTGTGTGGACGCTACTACGCTACTTGAATAAAAAAATTGCTTCGCTACTGAAAAGCTATTTGATTTAGAAAGTAGCGACGCTACCAACAAGCTACTGAGAAATGTAGTTATAGCAGAATAGCACCACTTTAATAAATGGCCTTAGCAAAAGGCATCATGCATTTCAAAAACAGGCAAAGCAACAGATTAATATTATTCAACACATCCCAGATTTTTAAAGAAAAGTTTTAGATGTAACCCCATTTGTAATCTTTAACATTTTCATAAGTAACTGCAATTTAATGACATGTTTTCTTAGTAACTGTAACAAATTACTTATTTTGTAATTAAATTACGTAACGCCATTACATGTAACTAGTTACTCCCCAAAACTGCATCTACAGTACATTATCAGGATGATAAAGATGAAACCAGGGTGGACATTTCAGCAGGACAATGATCCAAAACACAGCTAATGAAACTCACAAATGCTTTTAGACAGAGAAAATCAAGCTGTGACCTTGACTGAATCCAATAGAAAATACAAAATAAAGCTCAGATTTGATAGGCGAGACCCACAGAACCATCAAGATTTTTACACTCTGTTGAAGTCTGTGAAAAACTCACACCAGAGCTATTCATGTGACTTCATTCTCCATATGGGAGGTGTCTTTAAGCTGCCATCGTTAAAAAATCATTTTATATAAAGTATTAAATACAATTCAGTAGTTCAGTACATTATCCTTGTCATTTAATTGTTTAAAACATTTGTTCAATACTTATTTTCCCCAATGTATGACATAAATATTAAAAAACACTTTTTCAGTGAGTATAAACAATATAATAAATTTGCATAGTTGTTTTTTCTCTGAAATTGAGGATGTTGTTTTCATTTGTTGTGTCATTGGTGCTGTTTGGTGTGCCTAAATGTAATATTATGTGAGCTCATAATAAAACCTAAATAAACTACTATATGAGCTCCTTATATTGTATTAATTTATTTAAACAATATTGGTATATACATTTTTAACATTAGCTATTGTTTCTAACTCTGGATTGTTGCTTATATTTGTGCTTAACATGCAAGTTCACTATTTTGCAATCGTAATATTGCATATGCAAATAAACCACTTATTTGACTTGCTGTTTGCACATATTATAGAGAAGCATGCATATTTATACAATGTTAGATTCTAACCAAGGGCATAGGTTTGCACTTGACATTGGTGGGGACAGGTGAATATAAGGTGTGGCACAGTGGGTAGCGATGTCACCTCGCAGCAAGAAGGTCGCTGGTTTGAGCTTCGGCTGGGCCAGTTGACATTTCTGTGTAGAGTTTGCATGTTCTCCCCATGTTGGCATGGGTTTTTTCTGTGTGCTCCGGATTTCCCCACAAGTCCTAATGTGCCCCAAGGCATATTATTCACAGACTATATCAGTCTGCTATAACGATACACCATTGGTTAAAGCGGGAGAAAAACAAGAGTTTTAACGGCATCATCATGCTGGACTCATTTAGTAGTGAACTTGCGTTTACTTAAACATTTCATCGAAAAAGCACCTATTTTTTGTTGCCGTCATCCTCACTTGTGTACACACACCTTATTCTTACATGGGAAATTCTCCTGCAGTTTTGGCGCTGCTACTGTACATCTGAATGCAGTTACAGCCTCTCACATGACAGCAGGGAAGGGCACAGCCAATCACAATGTTCATGTGTGTTTGGTGGCAGTGCGACTCAAGGAGAGAATGTGATTTAACCCTTTTGGCATGTCTAGGTTAATATTGACCGCAATACATTTTTTTATTTTTATTTTTTATTATTATTATTTTTTAAGTGAATTAAATTATTGGTGGGAACATTTCATTAGTTGGTGAATATTGGTCAAGATGTGTCCCCTCTGTCCAAGGTAAATCTAAACCCCTGATTCTGACTAATTCTAATTCTACAACCAGACCCAAAGCTGAAAAATAAAAGAGCACCCAGCATTGCATCTTATTAGACCAAGGCTGTAAAGCATGCACCAGATAGTCATTGAATACACTGTAGTCAGTCAATTTGAAAAAAATTATGAAAAACAAACAGGAAACCGTCTCTCAAAAGTGGATCTCAGACAAAAATATGTGCTTTCTTATAAAAAGCTGCAGCTGATAGATTGTTTTGCCCTGTTTACATACAACATTACACATGATAACTGTAACGAGGACAAATTTGGTGATTTTACGATAATAGTTACTTTGAGAGCAGAAAAATGGCTTTCAGTGCACTGTTTTTGGCTGCAGATAGAGGACTACTGAGCTCTGACTTTCTAATTTTATTCAGGTCTCTTCACTCACAAAATGAGATGAATGGGATAACATCATCCAGAGACTGTTATTGCCCTCGCCTCATTTTTAATACAGCCGCACCGTGGCAATCAGCAGAGACACCAAATAACAAATTACACTGATGCTATTGCTTCAGCTTACATAATATTTGCAGACTGATTAACGACTGAGACTGCATTAGTAATAAACAGTGATACAAAAGGGAAAAATCTTATTGTAAAATTTGCTAACGTTCAATTCAATTTAACTGTTGGTGTATTGAAAATGACTCGAGTTGTCCTCCTTAAGAGGTTTGTCATAAAGCGAAATCGTTTCTGATTATCTCAAAGCCCTTCTCCCTTTAAAGGTTGTAATGATTGAGCAGTACTGATGCAGTGAGTCTCATCAAAGCAACTCATCATAACCAAGCGTGCTCTAGTAACGACTCACAATGTAATAAGTATTACTTCTATCTTTTCCTGTGGATTTACTGTATGAAAAGACTTTCCAAATATTAATACTAAAATTCCTGTAAATTACATTGTAAACAATAAATAAGACCAGATTTAAATGTGTGTTATTCTTTCTATTAAATGTATATTAATAATAATTTTGTTATTAATACTGATGATGATATTATTAGTATTATGACAGTAAATTACTTCATATATTCAACATAGGCTATTTTTGCTTGAAAATTCAATCTAAAAATTTATTTAACTAGAAAACAACAATTACAAACACTGTAAATGAAAAACTGCTATTAAAAACAAGCTAATTCATTCTAGAATGATGTTAGAAACAGGCTAGTTCAGTTCCAAAGATGTGTATATACACTAGATATCACATACGGACACTGAGCATAGGTGCGTCCCAAACCGCATACTTATGCACTATTCTGTGCCATTTTGTAGTTTAAATAGTGTAAGAAGTGCGTTTACACTGACAACACTAAAAATAATAAGTGCACTTTAATTACCCGGATGATGCACTCATTCGACCGGTAAAATGAAGTGTGTAATGATGGACACTTCACGCACTCAACGGGCACAGCTTTGCTCATGTAGCGGAAGGGGCGGAGCTTTCGGGCGCACATGTTGGAAACCTTTATTTATTTTAGATTGTGAAAGTGAAATTCTCCTATGAGAGTGACTGTAGCGCCTCCCGATGGAGAATGCGGTTATACTCACGGCAGGTGTTATTTGGTACTTTGTTCATTTATTTCACTGATTTGGCAACCGTCAAACGTCATCAGGGAAACTGGTTGATTTTCTGCTTAGTAAAAAAAATTGTGTTCCATTTGGGACAACACTACATACATATACTATGCTGTTCAGTGTTTAAGTGCATAGTTAGTACATAGTGCATGAGTGCATAGTGTATAGTGTGCCATTTGGGACGCAGCTCATGTGTCAATAGCGCCGCCACATTAGTACAGGGCTCCCAGGACAAATGTCATTAAACCACACTAGTCAAGACTAAAGCCAATCTAAAGATGATGGACTTCAGCTCTGCGTACGGGTGTAGTAATACACAAACAAAGAAAATAAAGCATAAATGCGTCACATTTCATAGGTAAGATTTCATTTTTTATGATTCTGTATGTTATGAACGTTTGTGCTCAACAAGTGTTATTGATGATAATACAGTCACTTACTGCACTGACCACGTGGCAAGTTAGCACCAATTTGCACTAAATTCTAGGCTTATGCTAGTTTTGCTGAATAACATCAGCAAACAATGTAAATTAATTATGACAAGACGCTGTGGTGCAAGAAACCTTTATTATTGTCGGCTAAGTTCACGAACATCAGTTTTTGAAGTAACTTATAAGGGTGCCTAAAAACATAACAGTGCCTGCGCCTCAATGTGCATACTGTCCACCCTAATTTATTGAATATTACAAATGTTATATACCATTTAGATCAGAAAGGTGGATATGCACATTGCGACGCGGGGATATCAATGATTTAACTCACGAATCGTTCATAACGGAGATTCATTCACAAACTAATCACTTCCTCTGTTAGAATTTGAAGTGAAAGCGGGAGAGGGGGTGTGTTTCAGGACAGAGATTAGATCAAATTAAACAGGGAAGGGGGATGATACATTACTTTGCACACAAACACATGCTCTTTGTTGGCAATGCTTATGCAGTCACTTACCTATCGATGTAGAAAAGTGATGTAAAATTATAATTTTTGTAATTTAAAAAATATTTGCATACTGACCACTGGGAAAACTCCTGATCATAAATATACTGTATGTGTATGTGTATATGTCTATGGCTCTGGAAAGCCAGTCCTTCACTACACCTTTGTTCCATTCATTTCAAAGGAGCACTACCCTGTACTAAACTGGCGGCTCTATTGACACATTCCTTCCAATAAACAACAACAGCGTAGGTGACATCTAATGTAAATATCTATAGATAAGTTCATGCTAAAAACAGCATGCCAAAATCTAGCAACCTGTTACTTATTGCTAGACAATGTTTAATCATGTTAGACATGCTAACTCATGCTAAAATGCTAATTAATGTTATAAACATGCTAACAGCTAGTTCATGTTGGCAACATAATTTGCGTTAAAAACATTTGATGTTATGCTAGAAACATGCTAATTAATGCAGCTTTATAAAACCACATCTGAGTCAAACTTTCCGTATCAAGTTTTTTTTGTTAGCATTGTTAATGTACTAGCATTACCTTATAAATTCTGATTACACATTAGTTTTTGAGCGAAATATTATATTCATTTTATCATATTGATATTGTAAGTGCAGTTATTACAGTAGGCTAAATGGCTGTCTATTGAAGAGCCTGTAAATGACGGATGAGTAATCAGCTCGTCACAGATAGGCTGAATCCTGTGATGGCTGCAGGCAGTCAGACTGACTTTGTCGCATCTTCTCGCAAGCTGTCTTTGGCTCTCATCCTTGAGCTGTTATAAATAGAGGCTGGAGAGCTGTTGCGGAATTTTCAATTTCCAGTATGGTGGATGTGCGTGGATTCTAGGCCTACCTGGAGGCATCTTGCTTGCAATGTGCCGTGTATGCATCAAGCTCTCAGGCCTAATAGTGTAGCTGCCACCTGTGGAGTGCAGTGACAGAGGTGCAATATGTACTGTTCAAATTTCTCCTCATGCAATTAAAAAGAGAGACAATGATAGTGTAATCGAGTTAGCTAGCCTTATGTTGCCATGACTCCCATTTTCATTAGCATCTTCGAGCCATGGATTCCCTCAAGAATCAGTCATACTCTGTCAATTATAAAAGTATAATTATTTAGCAATTTATAATTTATAATAACATTATTAATAATATAGCATCATTACATCAGTTTTCAGTGAAACACGATACTTCAGAAATCATCTAAAATCCAAATTAATAAAAAAAGAATATATATATATATATATATATATACATACATACATACACACACACACACATATACACCCTCCGGCCACTTTATTAGGTATAGCTACAGCTGTCCAACAGCTTGTTCACACAAATTTCTAATCAGCCAATCGCATGGCAGCAAGTCAATGCATTTAGGCATGAAGATATGGTCAAGACGAACTGCTGCAGTTCAAACCAAGCATCAAAATGGGAAAGAGAGGTGATTTAAGTGACTTTAAACGTGGCATGGTTGTTGGTGCCAGATGGGCTGATCTGAGTATATCAGAAACTGCTGATCTACTGAGATATTCACGCACCGCCATTACTAGGGTTTACAGTGAATGATCTGAAAAAGAGAAAATATCCAGTGAGCGGCATTCGGATGGTCAAAATTTGCTGTCAACACCATGAAAGCATGGATCCATCCTGTCTTGTATCAATGGCCCATTAGTACATATTGAGCATCGTGTCAACGCCACAACCTACCTGAGTATTGTTGCTGACCATGTCCATCCCTTTATGACCACAGTGTACCCCTTCATCTGATGGCTACTTCCAGCAGTATAACGCGCCATGTCATAAAGTGTGAATCATCTCAGACTGGTTTCTTGAACATGACAATGAGTTCACTGTCCAGATCACCAAATCTCAATCCAATAGAGCACCTTTAGGTTGTGGTGGAACAGGAGATTCACATCATGGATGTGCAGCCGACAAACCTTCAGCAACTGTGTGATGCTATCATCTTAATATGGACCAAAACCTCTGAGGAATATTTCCTCATAAGGCATTAAGGCAGTTCTGAAGGCGAAAGGGGGTCCAACACGGTACTAGTAAGGTGTACCTAATAAAGTGGTCAGTGAGTGTAAGTAGTCATTAACTGCATTTTTGTTTTGTTCTAAGTAAGGTTGTCTTATGTTATCAAATGTACATGAAAAAAAATATTTATAAAAGTCAGAGGCTATTGTCAGTTCTCTTACCACTGACTTTGTCAAAACATACAATTTGAATGGTCGGTAAATTGTAGACTCTGAAGTAAAGCTTGCATAATTAAAAAATGTGGAAAGCAGTGTGCCCACATATTTAATTTTCAGCATGTATGTTTGACAGAATGCATCCTTCATATATTGACGGTGCTCTAAATGTCTTTCCCTGTTTTTTAGAATATGGATGTTTGTTTGCACATGACCTCCATTCTACAGCTATGTATGATTTTTAAATATCAAATAAATTTGAAATCACATCACCTAGCAAGCACATGCCATTGTTTAACATGCTTGGAGCTCAATATGCTGTAGGTCTTAAATGAAACCCTTTTCTCTTTTGCTAAAATCACTTTCTGTGTGGACATTTTAAATTGAACTTTTGCTCCCAGAACCCTACTATTTACTATTATATTTATTAATACTTTATGTGAAGAGGGGTAGCATTTTTTGTTAAACTTAAGGTCATTCCTCTTCATCTGCTATGTTTTGTCCAGTGTCACGCTCTGTGACTTTATCAAGGTTTTCAGTCAGCAAGTGAGGAGTCTTGTGAATGACATCCTGAAATATTTATTGAATGAAAGATACATCCGCTAGCTTCCACTCTGAGGAGACTAAAGGGTCAGTGATGGCGAGAGAAGAAAAACGATTTTCATTTCTCGCAGTTACACCAAGGCACACCATGACTATTTATACCAAATGTGCTTGTGTAACAGAGATGTTTAAGACATCCTACACTCCTCAAAAAGGTTCTTTATCGGCATCAATGCTTCCATAAAGAACTTTAAATATCCATTGAATATTCCGTTTCTTGAAAGTTTTTTTTATAGTGCAGAATAGTGCTTTAGGTAATTTATTTACACAATATTCTGTTAAAGGGGTGGTCCATAGTGCATTTTTAAGGCTTGGTTGTGTTTATAAGATGCAAGACAATGTGTGGTCATGCTTCATTTGTAGAAAATCACGTTATTTTTTCATATACCGTATTTTGATTATATACAGCTACTCAGCTAACATGAAAACGGCTCAAGATTCTCTGATTGGTCAGCTAACATAATGTGTTGTGATTCGTGGATCGGCTCCACATCACTACATCACGCCACGTAAATACTGTCTGGCAGAGCAGCTGTTAGCAGCTTTAGCTGCCTGAATCAGACACCAAAATGAAGAGCACACAGCTGAACCTTACGCCTGCTCTCTAAAATAAAATCTGACAAGTGTCTTTTACATATATTCAGAATAAGCATGTGTAAGTATTATGAAGCGTTCACATATCTTTTACAAGTTTGTTATTTGAGATGTAGAATGCACAGAAAGCGGCTGCATACAGAGACACTGAAAGTGGCAGCATACAGAAACACTGCAGCGCTGCTGAAAATTGTGGGTGTTTGCAGCGGTTTGACTGATAATTATGTTTCTTTGTTCGCTGTAGGCTTTGCTAAGCTAAGCCAATGTCTCCTTTAGCATTGAACATTGAGCGTCTTACATTCAGAGATTACACACAACTACATTACACACAAATTAATGTTTAAAATATGATAATCGCAGTGGATCACCCCATTAAACAAGGTCAAAAAAGGCAGTTTAATAAAAAAAAATAAAAGAAGCCCATAGTCAAAACCTGCTAAACATGTCAAGACTTTGGAAACTAAACCATCTTTTAACATTAAAAAGTGTATAATTTGTAGAACAAGTTTCATCTAATAATATTAAATTCATCACCTGTCTAGGCTACATAATTGTCATTTCTAGATGCTTTATTCAGTAGTTTTTGCTAATAAAGTCTACTCAAAAATCAAAACTACTAACTGTAAAATTTATTCATTCATTTTCCTCCAGCTTAGTCCTTTTATTCATTAAGAGTTACCACAGCGGAATGAACCACCAACTTATCATGTATGTTTTACACAGTTGATTCCCTTCTAGCTGCAACCCAGTACTGGGAAACATCCATACACACTCATTCACACACATACACTACGACTAATTTAATTTATTCAATTCACCTATAGCGCATGTGTTTGGACAGTGGGGAAAACCAGAGCACCCAGAGGAAACCCACACAAACACGTGGAGAACATGCAAACTCCACACAAAAAAAAACACATCCCACCGTTTCTTCAGGGTAAGCGCATATATAGGTTACGGTTATGCGGAATAGGATGGGGGGAAATGAAAAAATAATAAATAACTCAGTCCGTCTACATTGTATAATACGAAGTCAACATTTCCTGTATGTTAGTATTGTGCACAGTTGTTTTTTTGTACATACGGTGGCCAACAACATTTTATGTGTCATTTAGGGTTTTCCGTGTACAGTTTTTCTTGTGCAGAATGCTGTAATAAGTGTAACTGAAGCTCGTTTGAAAAGAAAAAAAAGTGCATTTTATATTTGGATTTTTTTTGCTAGTGAATATTTTCTCAATATTTTATAAATCCTGAATAAAAACATAAAATATCTGTAAAGAAAATATGCATATTCCTTTTGATAATCACATAATTTTTTAATGACAATTACAAGCCTCAGGATTTTTTTTTTTTTTACAAAATAAAGAATCTTTTATGAAATTAAAGTTTCAATCAGTGTTAAGGGTTATTAATGGAACGATTAATACCAACAATGAACGTTTATTTTTAATAGCTTAAATGTAACTGTCATGGACAGAATCTAACAACGGAGTTGAGGATCCATGTGCAGGTTTTATTAACAAAGAATAGTTGTGCAGGCAATGGTCAAACACAAGAACAAACAGTAGCATACAGGTAATCTAATTTCGTAGTCAAAAAACAGGCGAGCGGTCAGTACAGGCGGCAAAGAATCAATAACAGAAAACCAGCCAAAGATCAAACAGGGAATGACTAGATAGGAAAAACACTTCATAATGCTACAATACTGTAAAAAAGTGTGTGTGAGGTGCATGACAAGATTTGTAGTCCATATGGTGACGGGATTGCAGTCTGAGTAAAAGTGATTGATCACTACAAGCCTGGATCACTGGTGATTGTGACAGTGACCCTGTAATAATAATTATAATTATAATTAAGCTTTGGCAATTCATATTACTAATCAACAAATAAGTTTTGATATGTATTTACAACAGGAAACTTACAAAATATGTAAAATACCTAACCTAATGATTTTTTATGTTAAAGGTTCTTCATGGAACGATTAATACCAACAAAGAACATTTATTATTAATAGCTTAAATGTGACTACAAAACCAGACCTGTGTTGATTTTATA
Organism: Danio tinwini; assembly: GCA_903798205.1. Taxonomy (NCBI): domain Eukaryota; kingdom Metazoa; phylum Chordata; class Actinopteri; order Cypriniformes; family Danionidae; genus Danio; species Danio tinwini. Next base: position 17,263,371 of record CAIGQZ010034990.1, on the reverse strand, counting down.
CATCAGCTTAAAAAAATAAGCTTTTCATTTACTTATTAGGATAGGATATTATTCTAATCAAATATTGGGAAAATCACCTTTAAAGTTGTCCAAATTAAGTTCTTGGTAATGCATATTACTAAACAACAAATAGGTATTGATATGTATTTACTATAGCTGGGCTAGATTTTTTTTTTATTCTAGATTATTCACACTGTAATCTTGGAATTAATCTAGGTTCATCTAGATTAAAATGGCTCATTTGAATTCTGCCAAAGACATTCAGAATATGTGTGCTATCCAAATAATGACTAAAAGTAAGTCACTGCAATCAAACTATTACCGTCATGTAGGACTTTTCGCCATATTTTCTGACAAGATCCACACACGCGGCTGTCATTAAACGACCGCACACGCGAACACACATCGCAAAATGCAAAAGTTTTTCTTTCCATTTGGCAAGCGTTATTAAATTCCAGAACACTTTCACCAGTCCAATCTAATACAAACAGTTTGTCACAGGGGCATAAATGAAATGTTCATGAGTAAATGTGAAATTGCTGAACTGCAGTTAAAGTCACACAAAATTACGGGAAACTCTTACATTAAAGCACTTCACTTAAACTCCTTAATTATATTATTGTCTATTAAAGCAAATAACTAGATTACAGATGTCCATAAGCGTAGTCAGTAGTATCTTCGAAGTAAGTGAAAGATCCAGCAGGGCATCCTGCTGATTTGATTCAGAAGGGCACTTTTTTGTTGGACGGCTCACCGGTTAGACTTTCATTTACCGTCATTCATTTAAAAAAACACCCGGTCCATTTTATTTGTATGTTTTACTCGAACGCATAAACTCTACAGGTGCCTGATAGTTAGATGTGTAGCTAACATTAATCAGATTTACTCTAGTGAACTGCATCTATGTTAGCACGTAACGTTTGATGTAGTCATTTCACAGTAGGAATACACACAAGTTCGAAGACTCGTTCTTGCCACCTACAGTGCAATTCGACCAGGTATACATCCACGCTAAAATATCAAGGTGAAAGTCATCATAGCTTGCGTAGAATAGACCCAGCTCCCAACCCAACTTTGACAGTAGATTAACGGCGATATTTTTTTTATTGCCCTATAAGAGTCTTGCATTAACGCAGCACGTTAACGCCGATAACGGCCCACCACTAGTATTTACATTAGGACACTTACAAAATATCTTTATGGATCATGATCTTTACTTAACCTAATGATTTTTGGACATGAAAGGAAAGCAATCATTTTGACTCATACATATTTTTGGCTATTTCAAAAATATCCATGCATCTTAAGATTGGTTTTGTGGTCCAGGGTCACAAAGAGTTTGATTTGTAGTTTAAAGTATGCTGTTGTCTATGTTTAATCTGAAAATGTGTCTTGTATTACTCTTGGATTACTTAGACATTCCTTGTATATGGATTTTGGACTATGAAAAAAATAGTTCCTTGTAAGCGTGTATTCATACTTGTAGATTAGTTATCTTGGTTCATTTTGGTTTAGAGATAATACCCTGGTTCTCTGAACACACCATAAGAGTAAAACTAAACACTAAAGACACTAAAAACAACACTGTCCCCTGTAAACCCTCAGAAGGAAGGTTTACACACGCTCTCCTAGCAACATTTGTCTCTCTCAGAAGAAAAGGAACTGAACAGCATAATTAACCTCCCACACTGGGGCACATGTGGGGACGGCAATGGAAAATTATAGTGATTGTGAGCCTAATGCGCAGGGACTGGGACCCCTACTGTATCGTACTGTCGTGTGCTGCTTCTTCATAGAGAAACAGATTGTGAATGTGTGCCAGCTTCTGTTATGCCCTTATGTTGTTGCTTTAAAATGATACGCATGGAATATGTGAGCAGATATAAGCCTGGATGTCCTGTGCTTTAATGCAGTTTGACAGGCAGAAATGTAGTTGACATCTGATGTGAGATATCACAGTTGTTTTGTAGTGCAAGTGTGTGTGTTGTGGGGGTCCTCATGTCATTCACTTTAATTAGGGTGCTACTTACACCCAAGGCTCTGTTAAGTCACTTGGATTCTGAGTAGTGTTCATTTAAGTGTGCAGACTGAAAGTAGGGTTGGTTGGGTAGCAGAGCATGATTCACAACTGAAGAGTTTCATTGGATTTATGATAGGGAGATTACTTTTAAATATGAGCAATTTCAAAATATTATGACTAGTGTTGGGTGTAATTAGTTAAATTGCTTTTCTGCTAAAAAAACAACATAAAGGATTACTTTTCATTTTATGTCATTTAATTAGAGTTACTTAATATATTTTTACTTAATATATACTTGCCTTAAATAGTGCAAATAAATTCAACTGTCCTTTTATAAGGTATTCAGAGAAGCAGAGTAATTGTTAGTGTTATTCAAATATGTTCACATTTATTAAAATTGTATATTTATCAAGGCGATTACACATCTATAAGGAAAGAATTATTAAGAAATGTATTTATTTCAATTAGGGTTGGGTACCGAAACCGGTATGAACCGGTCCTAATCGGCATATAAATTTCAGTGCAACTTGGCCTGCTACAAGGTCGTAAGAAGCATCAAGGGGTACATCAAAGACACACATAGATACGTGTTGTCACACCATCTCTAAACATTTAATCCTAAACAACTTTGAGGAATACAGACACTGTCGACGTTGTCAGGCATTTATTCGTGTTGCTTTAGAGAACACACGCATGTAGGCAATAGCCTACAGCGCATGCAGTGAGCGACTTCCTTCAGTCATTAACACGCATAATCACGTTCATCATATTTGCTTAAACTAAGCGTTCTAAAGTATGGCTATATTTTATAAGCAAGGATTCTAACACACCAACATGAAATGGATGCTTTACAAAAGTTGCATGTAATGAAGAAAACACGTCAAACTAAATGAAACATTTGAGGGCTCAGGGAATCAACTTAAAGGCTGAGGAATGCAGTCTTTGACAGCTTGCGACATCATCTAACACTTTCACTTAGTGCGTTTACACAGACACCAATACCCCGATTTTAATACGATTAAGACAATACTGTGATAAGGATTCTACCGTGTAAACAGCAATTTTTAATTATACCTTAAAGGACCACGACCACATCCACCTGCATCACAAAATGTTTTTTATTTTTTTAAACAACACTCTTCTGCCAGTCCTTTCTTCATATTCTCATCTAATTCCTCAGTTTGTCCTGGGGGCGTGAACAATATATCGTTGAATGAAAGTGAAACTGCCAAACTGAAGTTTAAGTCGCAAAATTAAAAATGAAACACCTGAAATTGCATGAAACTCTGGAGGAAACGTGAATAGCGTGGTGACACACTGACATTAATCAATCTATGTACTACAACATGTAAAACAGGATTATAGAGAAACATTCAAAAAGTAACTCATGTAAACACCTTATGCCGAGTTCAGACTGCATGATTTTCAAAGTAGTCGTGTCACAGATGTTTTCACACTGCATGACCATCTGGGTTAGCGATTTGTCGCTGCTTTGTTTACACTGCAATATGGATCGACGACAGGGGGTTTCACACTGTATGACTTTAAAATAGGAAGAATCGCCGACAACTTTGTCCAAACTACGCCTCACAATAAAAAACAGGTAGTATATATTTTGATTTTAACTACATAATGAGAAAGAAGCCTTTAATGGGGTAGAAAATGTTCATATCTGCTCACCTGGGTTTGAAGGAAATTAGTAATTCTGCTCAACTTTTTTTTTTTTCGACCCGGTTGTGGTTTTGCTCAGATGACACGTCAAACAGACACGGGTGCTGCTGCCAAATTTCTGCTAGTTTTTCCTCCATTTCTTGGGTCCAAATAAACTGAAAATGAGCGCTTTTCTCTCCCAACCTCCCTCTGGCCTGCAGGTAACCACACTAGTGAATGCTGCTCTCTCATTGGCTGATTAGATTAATTAGATTACTGATGTCCATGTACTGTCACAAGCCTCAACCCTAAAAAAAAAGTGTTCCCTGAATTTGATGACAGCCTTTTCACAGGTTAGTAGTAAACTAATGTAATGTTAATTGCATAATGCAAATCTTAAATTCATGCTAACAAACACAAATGATCAAAAGAAATATATTAATGCTATTTAATTCAAATATATAAAATATGAATTACTGTATGTTTTAAAGTTTAATTACATTGCTGTATTAAAATGATTAATGATAAAATGATTTTTATGATGAGAGTCATCTTAATTTTGAAGCTTGAAAGTATCGGTTCAGGCACCGTTTTGGCACAGTACCGTTTTAAAAGTATCAATTTAGCACCGGTATTGAAATAACCCCAAATGATACCCAACCAATAATACATGCACTTACATCATATATACTGTTTATGCACACTAGGGCTGCACAATATATCATTTCAGCATCAATATCGTAATGTGCATCTCCGCACTATTAGCATTGCAGGATATGCAATGTTGAGTTAAAGATTATAATTGATTAAGGTTAAGGATTATAATTTATCAGCATTTGTGGAGTCATTTTAAAGTATAACCATAACAGTGTGATTATTTTATCATTTGCATGTGTTTTAAAGGCATTTTAAGAGAGTTTAAAGCATTCAGCACAAAAAAGTACATTTTTAACTTTAATGAAGAATTATTCTGCTGAATCAATACATTGAAGACTATACAGTGTTATTTTACATTTCATTATTCTGTACCTGAATTATGTTTGTCTCTCTGGAAAAACCATTAAGCACTGTTTATTTGACTTTTTTGTTGCTCTATTGCAGGGGTGTCCAAAATCGATCATGGAGGGCCAGTGTCCTGCAGATTTTAGCTCCATTTTGCCTCAAAACACCTGCATGGATGTTTTAATAAGAGCTTGATTAACTAGCCCAGGTGTGTCTGATTGAGGTTGGAACTGAACTTTGCAGGACACTGGCCCTCCAGGACCAAGTTTGGGCACCCCTGCAATAGAGCAACAAAAAACTCTATTGTAATTGTTTTTACTTGCAATTTGTTTTATTATTTTTATACATGATTCATGACCTTCGAAAATCACCCCAATTAAGCCAAATGAATAATAATAGTTATAGTTTATACATTTTCCATAAATAATAACATAAAAAATAATTACAGCTTAAAAGTTACATTTGTCTGATAATTGCAAAATGACAATTTGCTAAGTATGAAATATGGTGTTGTTTCTTTGAAAAATGTATTTTGATACATATGATGTTTATCTTTTCTTAAGTATAATTTTTTATGAATTTAAAAGACCCTTTTTGAATTTTAAGAATAATTGTGTTTATTCATTGAAATTTGCAGAGATTTTAAGACGTGTTGAGTCAAGTAATTCAATCACATAATGAGTAATAAAATTTTCTGTCGTAATAATTAGTAAAGTACTTTAAATACAATTTTAATAATGCAATTAGTAATTAATTATTATTTTTGGGAGTTTCTTATACCCAACACTAGCTGCGTCCCAAAGGGCACACTATGCACGATGTACTTATGCACTTACACACTCAACAGCATAGTATATGTATGCAGTGTCGTCCCAAATGGAACACTAATGGTTTTCTTTTACTAAGCAGAAATTCAAACCGATTCCCTGATGGGGTTACCCGGTTGTCAAATTACTGAAATAAATGACCAAACTACCAAATAATACCTGTCATCAGTATAACCGCATTCACCATCGGGAGGCGTCATAATCACTCTTGTAGGAGAATTTTGTTTTTATAATAAAAAAAAATACAGTTATCCAACTTGTGCGCCTAATAGGTCCGCCCCTTCCACTACGTGAGCAAAGCTGCAGTTGTTGAGTGTGTGAAGTGTCCATCATTACACACTTCATTTTACCGGTTAAATAAGTGCTTCATCTGGCTAATTAAAGTGCACTTATTATTTTTAGAGTAGTGTGAACACACTACTTACACTATTTATACTACAAAATGGCGTAGAATTATGCATAAGTATGCGATTTGGGATGCACCTACTGATTATAACGTGTACTCCATTCTGGAAAATGATGTTCTTTCCTCCTGGTTTACAGTTTTAATATATATTTAGCAATAAATGTACTAATTTAGGTATAATAAATCAACATTTCGTAGGCTTAATTGTACTGTAATGTGTTCATGCTATTTTTTTTTTAAGTCATATTCATTCGTTCATTTTTCTTCGGCTTAGTCCCTTTATTCACCAGAGGTCGCCACATCGGAATGAATCGCCAACTTCTCCAGCATATGTTTTACACAGCGGATGCCCTTCCAGCTGCAACTTAGTACGGGGAAACATCCATACACACTCATTCACACACATGCAGTACACTACTGCCAATTTGGTTTATTCAGTTCACCTATAGTGCATGTCTTTGGACTGTGCACCCAGAGGAAACTACGTCAACAAGGGGAGAACATTCAAACTCCACACAGAAATGCCAACTTACCCAGCTGGGACTTGAACCAGTGACCTTCTTGCTGTGAGGCAACAGTGCTAACCACTGAGCCACCATGTCACATTTTTAAGTCATATTATTTTGTTATTTTGCATAAATTCTTTACCTTTTATATATCACTGTTTCCAGTGGTTGAAATATTGGTTCTATGACACCTCTCCCTCAGAAATACGCAATGGGCTCTGATTGGTCACCTGGCCACTGTGTTCTTATTGGCTAAAATATTGAAGATATTTTCCATTGTCTTTTTCGACTTGCTCCAAAATCTAAATAAAAGCTTCTCCTAAACCATGCAAGCTGGTGATGTACAGAATTTTCTTGCACCAGTCAGCCAGCAGTGTTGGAGATGAATGAGAATTGGCACCGATCTCCTCCTCAAGTCGAATGGACTGAGAGACAAAGACAGAATGTTATTTTCCATTTACTAAATTCGTACTTTAATTCCTTGGTGTCTATTGTAAGCTTTTTGCTTTTTTTTTTAGGGGAGGGGTAGTACTGTAAGTGTATTGTTTGTATAACAGCCGTGGGAATACTGTGAAAAGTGATTTATTTTCCCCTCAACTTGGAAAGTCCCATACAAAAGATAAACTTAAAGGGTTCTGTCCCGGTTTCTCTCTACAACATCCAAACATTTCATAGCGTATGTATCTGGGGTCAATAAACAAAAATAACGGTTTTAGTTGTACTGACATCACTATTTATTTGTTGATTAATGTCCAGTAATAGCAAGCTTTTCTTCACATTACCAAAGTAATTGTAATTCAGTAATGATTTGGAGGGTAATGATTCAAATATCAAATTAATGCATCTATAATTCTTTTATTAATACAGCAGGAATTACAATATTGATAGGTCTTGTGCTAGGGCTGCACAATATATTGTTTCAGCGTCAATGTGTGCATCCGCAGTAGTCACATCGTGAAATATGCAATGTTACACAACTCCAGGAGCTACAGAACACATGTGATTTGTCACTACTAAGTTTAACCTTAATAGAGTGAAGGTTTGTCCTTTGCATGTGTTTTTAAGGCCTGTGATTGAGCATTTCAAGAGTTTAAAACTTTGGCCACAAAAAACATTATGATATTTCGAGATGTAACAAAGATTAATTGCATTTAGTTATTTATACAGAATTTAGAAGTTTTTCTTATTTAGAAATTTTGTCTTGTTTCTAGTACAAATATATCTACATTTCAAAGCGAAAACAAGATTATATAAAACTTTTAATTTTAAGCTATTTCCTCTGAAGGTGAAAATAATACCATATTTGGTAACACTTTAACTACACACTATTAATAATTTATTAAGCATTAGCAAATAGTGAATTCATTATCTATTAAGTATTAACTCTGCATTTATAGACGTTAGTAAACAGTTAAAAATACAGCTACAAATGCTGTGTTCTTGACTTATGCACATTTATAATGTGCTTAATGATTGTGTTTTCATACTTTGTTAATGAATATTGTTTCATTACTAAATTAAGCATCAAATTTTTTACAAACCAGTTAATTTAGAATAGTTGGTGCTATTTTAAGATCATTTAGAAAGAGTAAGTAAATGGTTAATAAACTATTCTACTCAACATTATAATATCTTATTATTCAGGCATACATTATTAGTTACTTTTTATGTTAATAAATGTTTTATTAACTCAACTTCATCTAGTTTTGTGACCCAATCTAAAGTGAGGACTTATGCTTTATAAATCCCTTATAAATGACAATTAAAGGCTCAGTTATATTCTAAACAGGAAAAAAAGAAAAGAAACTTTATTAATTTCTATTAATTTGAAGATACACAAACAAATCTGTATCAAATTAAAAATAAATCTTTGCAACCTTATTTAATAAAATTACCATTCAGTTTAAACATAGCTAAATAACATTGAAATCTTGTATCATAATATTTTGTTAAATTATTATATTGTTGTTGTTTTATCCAATTTTTATTTAGATAAGATTGCAAACGTGTTGTTCATTTGACACTAAACCTTTAATTGTCATTTATAAGGAATTTACAAAGCATAAATAGTCCTCACTTGATTAGGTCTAAAAACTGGATGCAGTTGAGTTAATAAAGCATTTATAAACACATAGTAACCATTACTACTGTATATGTTTGATTAATAAAATATATAAATGTTGATTTGAATAGTTTATTAATCATTTACTAACTCATTCTGAATGATCTTAAAAACCACCAACTACTCTTAAATACAAATGGTTTGTAAAAAATGCAATAATGAATTTAATAATGAACAATTAATATGTAACAAAGTATGAAAATACAGTTATTAAGCACATGATACATGTGCTTATAAGTAGGGCCAGACGGAATCTGCGGACATTTTTTGCAATTTCTGCAGAGAATTTTGGTTAAAATATGTGGATTTCTGCAGAATTATTTTGGGAGTATCATAACTAAAACCTTAATATGTGAAATAAAAAATAATACCTTTTTAACTTTAAGTTAAAAAATCCAATTACATTTACTTTATTTGGTAAACAAAGCAAGTCTCTCATATAATATCTCTACTAAAAGACAGAAAATATCACTGTACAAACTGCATTGTACATACATCAAATGAACATTTTCATATTAGTCAATAATATTACTGTAATTAAATTAAAAACTGTGGAATTTTTTTGAACAATTTAGATTTACACACATTTACTCAAGTAAATAAACAGAATCAATGATGGGCTAAAAATCTGCTGAAAATCTGTGGAATTCTGCGCGTGCAGATTTCGTGTGGGCCTACTTATAAGTCAAGAATACAGCATTTGTAGCTTCAGTTAAAAACTGCTTACTAACATCTATTAATGTAGAGTTGATGATGAACAAATAATGGATTAACTTTGTGTTAATGCTTAATAGATTATTCTTAGAGTGTGGTAAAGTGTTACCCAATATTTTTATTTGATCTAAAAAACAATTTTTATATTTGGACTAGAAACGAGACAATGTAAAGTAAGAAAAACATTTTTGCATTGTTATTACGGTACACTCTCAGAAATAAAGGTATGAGAGCTGTCACTGAGGTGGTACCTTTTCAAAAGGTACACATTTGTACTTGAATGGTCCATATTGGTACCTCAAAAGTATATATTAGTACCTACAAATTTTAAAAGGAACACTGTTGTACTTTTTAGGAATGAATATGTACCCTTGAGGTATTAATATGGACCTTTTAGGTACAAATTTGTACCTTTTGAAAAGGTACCACGCCAGTGACAACTCCCGTACCTTTATTTCTGAGAGTGTACCTGAATATGTTGAAAACTATTTATCTTGTGAAATCAATCATATCACAATATTTATCGCAGAAAAATACAACATCGCAAAATCATATTTTTCCAATATCGTGCAGCCCAAGTCTTTGCTATTCTTTGTTTGTTTTCATAAAAATAAGAACAGAACATTTCAAATTACAAATGCAAAACAATTAAGTAAAAATTTAAATATGACACCTATCGTGGTCAATAAACATTAATATAATTTTTTTTTTTTTATTTATCAGATTTTTGTGACAGTTAGCAAACAAGAGAAAATAACAGTACAAATAGAAATAAAAATGTATAACAGTACAAAATGTATAAAAATTATAAAAATAAACCACACTATAAATGTCATGTTGTGCAACACACAGTATATGATGTGCATAAACAATATATGATGTGCATCCATTTTACAAATTAAGCATATAAACAGGTCAGTACTGAAAGTTGAGGTTGGCAGCATGGTGTATTAAGAAAAATAAATAATGATAATAAAAGAAAAAAAAAGAAAAGAGAGAGAAAAGGGAAAAGATATTAAACTGAATTGGCTGGGGGTGGCACGTTCTTCAAACTAATATGCTTATTTAATGTGTTTTAGAAATTGAATAATCAAATGAAATGTGTGGTTTCTTTTTTTCTTGTTTGATTAACATTAAAGAGACAGACAGCAATTACAGTTGCAATCAGAATTATTCAACCCCCTGATTTATTAGCCCCCCTGTTTATTTTTTTCCCCAATTTCTGTTTAACGGAGAGAAGATGTTTTCAACACATTTCTAAACATAATAGTTTGAATAACTTATCTCTATTAACTGATTTATTTTATCTTTGACATGATGACAGTAAATAATATTTGACTAGATATTTTTCAAGACACTTCTATACAGCTTAAAGGGACATTTAAAGGCTTAACTAGGTTAATTAGGTTAACTAGGCAGGTTAGGGTAATTAGGCAAGTTATTGTATAATGATGGTTTGTTCTGTAGACTATGGAAAAAATAAATAGCTTAAAGGGGTTAATAATTTTGACCTTAAAATGGGTTTTTAAATGAAAAATTAAAAACTGCTTTTATTCTAGCCAAAATAAAACAAATAAGACTTTCTCCAGAAGAAAAAAATATTATCAGACATACTGTGAAAATGTCCTTGTTCTGTTAAACATCATTTGGGAAATATTTAAAAAAGAAAAAAAAATTCAAAGGGGGTTCAATAATTCTGATTGCAACTGTATATTAATTACAAGATGTAAAAAAATTATCTGATGTCCCTAGTGTGTGTATGTGAAGTTTCAGTTTCAGGCTTTGATCCAAATTCTGGGGTTTTGGTGATTTGTCTCTTTAAATTCAAATGAGATTGTGCTCTTTTTGAAAGAGGACGAAGCTACGACATCTGTGCATCACCATAGCAGCATTCAAAACAGGACTAACAAACAAGTGGCTCAAAAGAAGGGAGTCTTTGGAGACTACAGTCTTCATTTGTGCATCTAAAACCCTACATTTATAATGCCTCTTAGTCACTGACATTATCTTCAGCAGGTGAAACCTCTTATGGCGGATGACTGCATCTCACTCAGGGCTGTTTATGCCAATGGGGGAGAGATCATCTCTAGTGGGCAGGACTTTCCTCCTCTGTTGCCATGTACAAACGGAGAATGTCAATCAAAGTGTTTCTGCAGACATTTTATAAAAAAATGGAAGTAATTATTTTTACCATTAGAGGATGGATATATTCACACACTTCTGCCACACAACTGTGTCTAAACCTCTTAGAAAAGGGATTTTTGCATAATAAGTTCCCTTTAAGAGCTAATGCAAGGGTCTTCATGATTTTCCCCTCAACTGCTTAGTGCTTGCATTTACTTAACCCCTTCAGACCTGAATTATCTTCCAAGTTTCTGAAAAATGTAAAAGTATGTTTTCACAGTTCTTGAAGCTCCTATAAATGAGACCAAATTCTACTAATAAAATTTCAACACCCTTTAAGTATGTATATTTTTTGTCCATTTCAATGGACATCAGGTCAGAACAGTTGTACTTCCCGAACATTATACCAACATAAAATACAAGAAACATATATGCATGATTCCTGTATAATCTTGAAATTTCTTTTCAAAATCACAAATATTAAGAAAAAAAATGTCTTCATCTTCCTCATCATTTGGATGACTGTCCACATCTAAAATATTTCCATCTGCTATATGCTCAAGAACTTCTGCATATGAAATTGTTTCCATAATGAATTAGTAATATCGTTTTTTTATATATAAAAAGGTGTGTGTGTGTGGGGGGGGGGTGTATTTGTCATTATTTCCTCACTCTCAAGTCACTATAAAATGTGTATGACTCTTTTGTCAAACACAAAAAAAAATATTTTAGTTGTCGTCCACTTGCTAAAAAATGCTTTTTTGCCATGTGTGGTTCCATAAAAAACATTTTACATTTATGGAAGCTTTCCATTTAGGTTGAAAGTGAAAAAAGTAGGTCCTAGTCCTAGGTTTTTCAAATTCTGACAGGTTCTGTCCTAGTTCCTCTCTGCAACAGCTGAATACTTCATAGCGCCTGCATCCAGGGTAAAAAAAGAGCATTTCTCACTCATTGGTTTTGTGGGCTGTATGCTAATGTTTAGCTGCTGTCCTCCTCATTAAAATCTATTATTGTGATAACACTAATGAGATGCTAAACTGCGCTTGGCAGCAGTCCTGCCTGTGCTATTACACTCCTTCAGTGTAAATTATGCTTATCGGCCTTACAAATATGGAAAAGCTATTCATAACCTAATTGCCCTGGATCGAAGGGAATATGAGAAATGTTTCTGAAAAGAGGTGTCTTGGTGAGTTGCAGTACCATGTTGGATAATTCAAAGTTCCTAAGAGTTCCCAACTGAGGCTTTTCATCAGACTGACCCTGCAGATCTTCACAAACACAACAATACATTTAAACGTACAATTTGAAGCACTCCTTTAAAGTAATTAAATCAAATTAAACATTGAATATTTCTGAATGTCATTTTGTCTTATTCTGAAGCAATGCTTGTGTTATAACACACTCTTTCCTCTCCATATGCACCAGACACTTACTTATAAACACTTTGGGCTCTATTTTAACGATCTATGCGCAGAGTCTAAAGTGCATAGCGCAAAAGAATTAAGGACATGTCCGATTTGCTATTTTAAGAATGGAAAAATACGCTCTGCGCGTAATGAAGTGTGGTTAAATCCAGTTTATATCCAAACACATGTCCTATGCCCCATATGGTCCAAAACGACAGGTAGACAAACCTAAGCTTGTTTTTAATAAAACAAATATAGATATGCATATAATAAATAATTCTACTACTAATAATAACATTATTAAAAAGCAAGTTGTCATGAATAAACTGAAAAAAGTTTATGGTTTTTATACTTATGTAAAAGTAATAATTTTTGTAATATTTTATTTGTTTAATTCTTTTTCATTTGTAAGGATATTTGTGTATTGCTGTACAGTACATGCTGTGTGTATTAAGCAATGTGTACGTGTTTGGACCCACATTAGGTGCATAACTAGTGCCTTCTGCACTGGACTTTTTGCTTTCAGCTGGTCTATTTTAGTTCCTCAAAATAGCATTGTGCCAACAATGCGCCTTAACACACACACACCTCTTTTCCAGACCGGCACACCCATGAGTCCACAAAGTTGCACAAATGGATTTTCTATTTAAACAACGTGGCGGAAAATTAGGGTTGCGCTGGTCTGAAAATAGCAACACATCGCAGCAAACATGTCTTGTGCCTTATTGCGCCGGGTGTATGATACGGCCCTCCATGTTGATAAAACTGTGCAATCCTCAGTGTGCTTCAGACAGGTGAGTGAGCTTGACAAACCACCTGTAGGGCACACTCTCTTTCCTCTTCCTCTCTGCATATGTATCACACACACTTCCTACAAACATGTTGCCTCAATAAAAAAAAACCTTTCCCATATTTTAAGACTGCTAAGACATGTTTATGCGAATACATACATTATCAAATTCTAAAACATCAAACAGAAGTGCTTACTTTGAAAGGGCATAATAAAGTTTCCATTTCAATTTTTAAATATTATGATTGATTTATTAACTTCTATTTATATATAAATGGGCAATTTATATACAGTAAAACACTATAATAATAAATATGATGGGCTTCTATTTTAAAATAACTCTCAATTTGTTTTTATGCACTGAAGTCCATTCATTCCCAGCATCACAATGCATCAAAAAAGATAGTATTCTTGTGAATGCCAATTTATGTTAAATGTTAGCCCTAACTATGCATAGAATAAGACAAAAGAAAAGAAACATTTCTTTCTTTTCTTGTTACACATTTTTAAAAGATTGACAGATCTTTTTCATACAAAGTGAAGTTGCTACTAAATTAACAAATGAAATGCAAAATGTTTTTAAATGGTTGCAAAATTCAAATCTCACCTTAAATGTGGAAAAAACTCTATCCATGTGCTATCCAAGTATAAAGTTGGAAAAGTTTCTAACAATTTTTATAAATGGGTATTAAAAAAGTATAAAAAATGTCACTCAATTAAAATATTTAGGTATCACATTGGACTCAAACATTAATTTTAAAACTCATATTTAAAAACTTGCTACCACACTGAGATTCAATCTAAGACATTTTAAACATATCAGAGATTCCAGCCTGATCTCACGAGGAAACGGAAGTATTTTACGTTTTGTCAGTTTAGTAGCTAACTCATACAAATTTGTACGAAATTTGTTTAGTCGTACAAAAATCTACCATTTTAAAAAGGAGGTGTGGCACCTAACCCCACGCCTAACCACAACCGTCATTGGGTGATGAGCAAATTGTACTCATTTGTACAAATTAGATTATCCAAATTCATACGAATTAGCCAATAAATCAAAAAGTTACAAATTGCCGTGAGATTGTGTTGGAGATTCTCTGACTTATGAGGCCTCTGGTATGTATTTAAATACTATGATTGTTCCACATTTGTTGTACTGTATAACAAGCTGGTCTTTGGCATGTAAATCGTCTTTAACACCATTGGAATCATTATACAAGAGAGCCCTTAAAATTCATGCTAAAAAGCCTTGGTTGTACCATCACTGCAATATCTTAAACAAAACATAGTCTCTTAAGTTTTGATAATATTATTAAATATTCCAATATTTGTTTTGTTTTTAAAATTATTCAAAATTTTTTGGCTCCATCGTTAAATATTTTTTTTTATTCCAAATTAGAGAAAACATCGCTAATGACACGTACTATGGTAAGAGAGGAATGTATTGTCCCTAGCGTAAAACCTCTTTTGGTCAATCTTCTTTAAAGCCACAAGGCTATGGAATTCTCTCCCAACAGAAATAATCACATGTACAAATTATAACATAAAGATGTTTTCACGCCTGACTAGGATGTGGTTTTTGTTTTAGTTCATATGCGATTATGGCTGTATGTTTTAAACAGACTTGTCCAGGGACTGCAGGTGGAAAATAGCAATCTTGTTACAACCTGGCACAATGCATCTTTCCTTTTTGAGGTTAATGTAAGTTTTGTGCATGTCACTGTTAAATAAATAAATTCATTCATTCATACAACAAATTGTATTAAATGTGGTATGAAAAAATAACATTTTGTCAGTATGTCATCTTATTTGGAATTAATTTATAAAAAAATATATATATATTATTTGGATTTATATATACATCATCTAAAAGCTGAATAAATAAAATTTAAGTTGATGTATGGCTTGTAAGGATATGACAATATTCAGCCACGATATAACTATTACAATATCTGGAATCTGAGGCTTAAAAAAATCTAAATATTAAAAAAAATCACCTTTAAATTTGTGTACATGATATGCTTAGCAATGCACACTACTAATCAAAATTAGTATGATTTTTTTAAAGTAAAACATGTACAAAATATTTTCATGAAATATGATCTTTATTAATATATTAGTGCTTTTTCACATAAAAGAAAAATCGATAATTTGAATCCGTACAATGTATTAACTTAACATACCACATGTCTGCTATATTAGAGTGTAAACAAAGACTAAAATCTAAATTGTTATTCATTGATAATCTTTTCACCACAATTCCAACATTGATTTCAGCCCAGACTAAAAACCTACAGGCATGTCTGACACAGACCGCTATTAAAATCACCATGTTCATTTATATTCAAGCTCGGCTGTTAATATTTGATGCCATAATTATGTCTCAGACCAGTATAATTCACAACATGATGAATGAAATCATTTAGTTTTATTTAAGCTGAGATCAGGACTGAGGTCATATTGCACACATTAACCACAGAAGAGCATCATGCTGACGGCTGGTCTCTGTGTTTTTGGGGCAGGTACATTCGTCTCGGCCTTCACGGTTCTGTGCGGCGCAAGGACAGATTTGCCCGACAGGCACATGTGCTGTGTCTTCTGGCTCAACATCGCAGCTGCCTTCATTCAGATCGTCACTGCCATTGTCATGGTGGGCTGGATCATGAGCATATTTTGGGGAATGGATATGGTCATTCTCGCAAGTGAGTATTCTGAAATAATGTCATTAGAATAAATTTTGCATTTGATGAGTTCAGATGCAAAAACCTCTAAATGCCATCTGAAATTTTCTTATTCAGTAGTTTTACATTAATGGCAAAGAATAAGTTATTTTCATGTTTTTTTAAAGTAAAATAATTCAACATAAACAAAGAAGACTGAAAAAAAAATTCATTTTCAATGGAAATTTCAGAATGGTTTTGCATCTGAACTCATCATTTATTTGATTATTTTGATGAAAACAGCATTGCCCCCCTCTCCAATCTCAAATTGCAATCTTGCTATTATTTTTACCCCTTTAGTCCCAAACCCATATTGCATTATTTCCATTGAACATAAAAGTATGGACCACTTTGAGACTTTTAAACTAAAATATATTTAGTTTTTATTTATTGAATTTATATTATTTATCTGTATTTACTGGATTTATAATAGCAGCATCTAATTACTGTAACTGCCGCTGTTGGGGAGGGGAGGAGAAGGGGGCGTTAAAAGGATGTAAAAATGTGTAAACTGATGGTACTGTTAAATTATTGAAGAAAATAAAAAATTTGAATCATA
>CAIGQZ010034990.1:17228837-17241525 GCA_903798205.1 Danio tinwini | reverse complement strand
TTTAGCTTACCCAATTCACTTACAGCACATGTCTTTGGACTTGTGGGAGAAACCGGAGCACCCGAAGGAAACCCACGCGAACACGGGGAAAACATGCAAACTCCACATAGAAATGCCAGATGACCCAGCCAAGGCTTGAACCAGTGACCTTCTTGCTGAGAGGTGATTGTGCAACCCACTGCGCCACAGTGAAGCCCTTCCTCATATTATTCAATGTATTTTCTTTTGTGTTTAACAGAAAAAAAAATTACTCAAACTGGTTTGGAAAAAAGTGGAGGATGAGTTAATAAAGACAGAATTTAAATTTGTGGGTAAACTATCCCTTTAAAGCAGGGATGCCCAAACTTTTTCTTAGGGCCAAAAAGCACACTTGATTGAGGGTGGTGGGCCGAAGGTAATATACACCAAACTGTATTACGTATTCCTTATTTACACTACCGGTCAAAAGTTTGGGGTCAGTTTTTTTTATGTTTTGTTTTTTTTTAAGAAAATTATTCTGTTCATCAAGATGGCATTTATTAAATGTGAAAAAAATGTTAAATTGTGAAATATTTATGACAATTTTAAATAACAGCTTTCTTATTGTATGTAGTTTCAAATTAAATTATTACTCCAGTCAATATTGCTTATATTACTTTTAATAATATTAATTTTAAACAATATTAATAATAACAATAATAAATAATATTAGAGTGATTTCTAAAGGATCATGTGATTCTGAAGACTGAGTAATGAAGCTAAAAATTCATCATTAAGATCACTGGAATAAATTGTTAAATTAAATTATAAACTACTTTTAAGCAGTTATTTTGTAGTGCAATAATATTTTACAATTTGTACTGTATCCTGAGCAAGATAAGCTTATTTTAACACATTAAAAAAATCGTACTAAACTTTTGACCAGTAGTGTACATTACATAAAAGCACAACTAACCTCATACAATGCGGATAAATAAGTATTTTATTAGTATATGTTATATATATTTCAAATTTTAACATTGTTTACTGTTCATTTAACAAATATAAATAGCATTACTGTTAAATCTGTAATCACTGAATTAAATTAAATAAATAAAAAACTAAATAACAGCTTGAAAATCAGAATTGAAACAGGATCAATATGCAGCGTTAAAAATAGCCTTAATTATTTACATTTTTAATTCTTCTTTTACTTTCTTGTTCACATACATCAATACCAGTTTTAACAAAATGTAAAATATGTATGTTATTTTATTATAAAATAAAAAACATACATTTTATTATTTTATTAATACAGCATATATATTATACTATTTTTTATATTGAAACATTTTATATATAATTTATTTTTATATTCCTTTATAAACACTTCTTTTTGTACTGACTTTTACTTTTTTTTTCTGGATATTAGTTATATCTACAGTTGAAGTTAGAATTATTAGCCCCCCTTAGTATTTTTTTTACTTTTTTAAACATTTCCCAAATGATGTTAAACAGAGCAAGGAAATTTTGTTATTTGTTTTATTTCAACTAGAATAAAAACAGTTTTGTTTTTTTTTAAACCATTTGAAGGTCAAATTTATTAGCCCCTTTAAGCTAGATTTTTTTCGATAGTCTACAAAACAAACCATCATTATACAATAACTTGCCTAATTACCCTAACCTGCCTAGTTAACCTAATTAACCTAGTTAAGCCTTTAAAAGTCACTTTAAGCTGTATAGAAGTGTCTTGAAAAATATCAAGTCAAATATTATTTACTGTCATCATAGCAAAGATAAATTAAACCAGTTATTAAAAATGAGTTATTAAAACTATTATGTTTAGAAATGTGTTGCAAAATCTTCTCTCTGTTAAACAGAAATTGGGGAAACAAAAAAACAGGGGGCTAATAATTCTGACTTCAACTGTATATAATAATTTCCACTCAAAAATGATTCATATAAAATGTAAATTAAGTACAATTCCAAAATTCTATTTCATTAAATGGAGATCAGGGTGGGGCCAAGCTGGAGCACTCACTCTGATCCCCTGCTCTGCAATGTTTGGAAAAATTCCAAATTGAACCAAAAAGCAAACAATTAAAATTGGCTTAAAATTGGCAACGCAAATTTGGTAAAATGTCAACCAGCAGAACCTGGGGGGAAAAATCATTAAATGGTTAAAAAATACAGCATGAGTTCATTTAAAAAACAATTCTTTGTTCACTAACTAAATAAAATATGGCCAATACAATCATTTTTATACATTTTTCCCAAATTCTATATTCTGTATTCTGACTACTGATTGTATGCATTTTAAATTAAGGTTTGGGATCTGTTTTAATGTACCTGTATCTATCTAAAAGAATATACAGAACTGTGGCTGTATATTTCTTGTCATTATTTTATCACTTGTAAACTATTTACAGTTTATTTAATGAATATAAATCGCATTAGTATTAAATCTGCACTCACTGAATTAAATCAAAAACTTAATCAAGAATTAATTCAAACAAAAAAAAACAAAATAAGAGCTTGCAAATAAGAATTGAAACAGGATTAAAACCCAGCCTTATAAACAATAATATGTCAAATATGAATATTTTTTAACAGAATGTATCATATTGCCTTGCTTTTAAATATGACAAAATGTGCAGTGTGTATATGACCAATTTGAAATAGCACACACACCACAAAACACCCCTAACACCATATATAACATGTCAATCTCCTAAATAGTATAACGCAATGATATATTTGATACAGGTCTGCCATCTTCACAGTTTGGTCACTAATTTCAGCCCATTATCACTACGCATGCTGTAAGCTCGGCTTCTCTCATTCTGTTTATTCTGATCCATCTCGGATAATGTGCCTCCCACCACCTGCCATCTGCCAGTCTCCTCTCAGCCTGTTTGATCCACTTTTTGTCCATTAAATGCCAGTAGAAGCACAGCGCTCATTAGAAAAGAAGCTCCGCAAAAGTGAGACTTCACAGAGAGTCTGCTACAATGCACCGCTATAACTCCTTCAAAGTGCAGACCCACGCTGAGCCCTTTAAAAACAGCACACAGCAGACTAGTCTTTGTGCTACACCAGCCTTGGAAGACCGGTTAAAGCAATAGTTCATGCTAAAAATCTAATTCTAGTCATTTGCACCTGCATGAATTTTTTTCTTTTGTGGAGTCTGAAAAGTACATGTTGAACAAATATTGTGGTCATAGGATGTAATGAGCAATAGTGCTAATATAATGAAATTAAATGACATACAGTGCTCAGCATAAACGAGTACATAAGGTTTTGAAAATCTATATTTTAATTTTTCAGTGAATAATACACTACCTGACAAAAGTCTTGTTGCCTATCCAAGTCTTAGGGACAATAAATAATAACTTGACTTCTAGTTGATCATTTAGTATCAGAAGTGGCTTATATGAAAGGCAAAGGCCTCTAGATTACACTTATTTTACCAAAATAAAATATGATCATGCCTTGATTTTTTTTATTATTCATTTAGGACAAGGTCTGACTTTGCTTACACAAAAGTCTTGTCACTTAAAAGAAATAATGTGCTGTGTAATGCAATGGGCAGCACAAATGTCTTGATACCTCAAGCTGTTGATGTTGCCATCCACTCTGCAGATCTCTCACAATCCCCCATACTGAATGTAACCCCAAACTATGATTTTTCCTTCACCAAACTTGACTGATTTCTGTAAAAATCTTGGGTCCATGTGGGTTCTAATAGGTCTTCTGCAGTATTTGTGATGATTGGGATGCAGTTAAACAGATGATTCATTGGAAAAATCGACCTTCTGCCACTTTTCCAAATGATCAACTAGAAATCAAGTTATTATTTGTTGCTCTTACTACTGGGATTTACGACAAGACTTTTGTTAGGTAGTGTAGGTAATATATTTTGATGTATTTAAACAAAACATTTATTAAATGTATTAAACATATGTTTATTAAAATCATATTTTAGTTTAGTTATCTATAGAAATAGAAAGATAATATATTTAAGTTCATTACAAAAAAAATTACAAACTACAAACTTTTGTATATATTTTTTTGTTTAACTTGATTTTTGCTCTTTTTAAAATGTGTATTTAATACATTTTCCTTAACATTGTAAGTTATGTTCTTAGATTAGCTCCAGATTTGGCTTTAGTACTGACTTGTATATGCACAATTATAATATTGTAAAGCATCCTATAGAAAATATTAATTTAAATGAGAGATTTGTGAGGGGTCAACTCATATATGCTGAGCACTGTATATGATACATGTAGTTCATATGAGTAATGTATTATATTTCAGGTAATCTGAAGCCATAACAGAAGTTTAACGTCTTATTGTTTTTGTTTCACTGGAAAAATATCGATTTTGTTATAAACACTGTGTGCTTGTTGTAAATTTAATGATAAAGTGTCTTATGTTTTAAATTGTGTAATAGATATATTTGTAAAAAATTAGATTCATTTTTATATAATCTAAACATATTTCTCCACCTTGAATGTCAGTGTATTATCAATATTATCATATGTGACATGTCTATATGTCAGTATATTCCTTTATTCCTCCTTTCCTCATGGATAAGATATTGCTATGCTTTTTGTGCAAACTAGTGCTGTCAAACGATTAATCTCGATGAATCGCAGCCAAAATAAAAGTTCAAAATTTACAAAATATATTTGTGCGTAATGTGTATATAGACCATTTCAATGTGGTCCTGTCATTGGCCCATGAACATTTCCTGCTTGTTATCAAACAATTTCATAACAGTAACGAGGCAATTCAATCATAACTTAATATTAAAACAGCGATCATAACATTATCTATCAATATGTGGCTCTTTTTGGATTCTCGGAAGCTATAGGAATTAAACATGTAAAACAGGTAATACGTTGGGACCATAGTTTTTGTTTACATCTCTCAAAATGGTCTATAAGTTAATCGTGATATATCGCATCCAAAATAAAAGTTTGTTTTGACATAATATTTGTGTGTGTACTGTGTGTATTTATTATGCGTAAATAAATACACACATGAATGCATATATCTGAAAAAATCTTTATTTATATTTAGATCTAAAATATGTATATGATATAAATTATATATAAATTTAAATATATACAGTTGAAGTCAGAATTATTATCCCCCTTTTTGAATTTTTTGAAAAATATTTCCTAAATGATGTTTAACAGATCAAGGAAATTTTCACAGTATGTCTGTTAATATTTTTTCTTCTGGAGAAAGTAGTATTTGCTTTATTTCGGCTAGAATAAAAGCAGTTTTTAATTTTTTAAAAACCATTTAAGGTCAAATTATTATCCCCTTTAAGCTATATTTGTTATCAATAGTCTTCAGAACAAACCATCGTTATACAAGAACTTGCCTAATTACCATAACCTGCCTAGTTAACCTAATTAACCTAGTTAAGCCTTTAAATGTCACTTTAAGCTGTATAGAAGTGTCTTGAAAAATGTCTAGTAAAATATTATTTACAGTCATCATGGCAAAGATAAAATAAATCAGTTATTAGAAATTATTTAGTAAAACTATTATGTTTAGAAATGTGTTGATAAAATCTTCTCTCCGTTAAACAAAAATTAGGTAAGAAAAATGAACAGGGGGCTAATAATTCAGGGGGGCTAATTACCCTTACTTCAACTGTATGTAACAAAATAGTTTTGTTTTGTTTTTATGTGTGTGTTTATCGCATATACATAATAAATATATATCATACACACATATTGTCAAAACAATCTTTTATTTATTTAAATTTTTTCTTTTATTAATTAATCTTTGCCCAGCAGTAATATAAATATATGCATGCTTGTTTATCTAAATATTTATATATAATACAAATGATATATAAATGTACACTACCGGTCAAAAGTTTGGGGTCAGTAGGAGTTTTAAATGTTTTAAAATAAGCTTATCCTGCTCACCAAGGCTGCATTATTTCATCAAAATACAGTACAAATTGTAAAATTTCATTTCTCTAGTCACATGATCCTTCAGAAATCACTCTATTTATTATTATTATTTTTTATTATTATTATCATTATTATTATTATTAGTTGTAATATAAATAAAAGCAATAATTTTATTTTTTTAATTTAATTATTATTATTAGTGGTAATATAAATAAAAGCAATTAATTTGAAACTAAAAACAATAAGAAAGCAGTTATTGATTTTTTTTTATAAATATTTAACAGTTTTTTTTTTACATTTAATAAATGCTGACTTGATGAACAGAATAATTTTCTTAAAAAAAAAACATTAAAAAAATGACCCCAAACTAGTAGTGTATATGTAAGTATATTTATTTTATATGTATTTGTGTTTTTATGTACAGTATGTGTATCTATATATAAACAAAGTACATCATATATATTATGTAAATACAAACTTTTATCTAAAATGTGATTAATCGTTTGACAGTATAGTGCAAAAATAAAATGACTTTTAAAATACGAACAAATATATAAATATCTATAAAATCACAGTTACGTTCAGTTTGTGATTTGTGCATTCTATGTTTATTAATATGTTGTTTTGGAATTTCAGCATCAAAAGTTGTCAATCACTAAATCACAGTTGTCAAACTAAACCTGAAGAGATCTGAATTAAAACAAAAAATCATTCAAGACTTTTATGATACATTAATTGTGCATTTTTAGCCATTCTCAAGCTTTTCAGTGTAAATCTTTTCATGATGCTTAAAAATGACCATGATATTCAGCAAGAATAAATCCGGCATGTTTTAACACCATGAATATCAACAATAATATAGCTCTTCATTTATTGCTGAGCTATTCCTGCAACAATCACACAGTACATCTGCCTTAAAGTGTGCAGCACCGGTTCCCTAAATTGCTTGCATGTAAAAAGAATTGGCTTGTTGTTTCATGCTTGGGTCTTGATCTATTGAAAGCTTTAATGCATTGAGTCATCTGCATTTAAACCTGTTATAATGCAAAGCTTTAAGGAGGCTATGAGTCATTACTCCATTTCCATTCTAACTCGCATTATAAATACTGGAAGATAGAGCAAGAACCTGTTATATGTAAGTGCATAGATAAGAATGCAGCTCCAGCTTAACTAGTGCTATAAAATGAGGCATTTTCTAAAAGACGTATGTGAAAAGCAAGATGCTTCACTCCTCCAGATGAATGATTGATGTATCAAATTGCCATTAAGCCTTGTTGGCAATGGTTGGCTGTGGCTGGTTTTGAAATATTTAGGCATACACTGTGAAAAGATATCCGTAAATAGGTTGTTTTGCGTATTTTGTTTCCATGTTTTTGTTTTTTATGAATTGCATTATGAGATCTTGACTGACTTCTGACAAATGTTAACCAAAAACATTGAAAAAAGTGACTTTTATTAACATTTTTTAGAGTTTAAAGTGATATATTGTCTGGGTTGATGTTGGATATTACAGTACAAAAACCTTGCCAGTGCATTTTCTGTTATTTTGCAGATTTATTTCTTTATATATTATTTCTTATACATTGTTATTTTAAACTACTAAACGGTAAATAAGTCACTTTGTTAAACTGTAGAGTTGAATTTTCAACATCAAAAGTTGATTCCGTAAACAAACCGAAAAACATAACCGTAAACAAACGGAAAACACAAAATGAACAGATCTTTTTTTACAGTGTATAATGAGATTGGTTTTATACATTCTTTAGGCATTAGCTAAGACAAAACAAGTACTAAGTTAAAAAAATGTATTTCGCCATTCAGTGTATACAGTGTTTTACTTTTAATGTGCATGTAGCGAGTGTGGCCAAAGTCCTTTTAAGGCAAGTCATTTCACTCTGCAGCCATCTTTGAAACGCCTCTCGGGCAGTATGCTCGAGCATTCTGTTTGAATGGGGAAACATTAAATTCTCCAAAACTACTTGCCAAGCTTACTATTCAATTTCATATTAGCAATCATCAACAAAATTAAACAACAATTGTCTCTTTAGGTTCATTTCTAAATGTCCAAATCACACAAAATCTGCAGAAACTCACGTCTGGTCCGAGCTTCTCCCCTGGAGTAGGTAAAGTCTAGATCGGATACGCGGCTGGCCGAAAGTGCATCAATATAGCAGCATTTTTTTATGACACTGTATAACAATAATTCATATTTTTACAGTACTGTGATGGTTGGGTTTAGGGTTGGGGTTCAGGGAGATGTTAAAAATACAATTTATTGAGTAATTTAATACATAGCATAAATAATACTCGTTACAACTACTGTTTTTACATTACTGTGGCGGTTGGGTTTAGGGTTGGGATGAGGGTAGACTTTTAATAAAATACAATTAATGGGAAATTTAATAAATAATATAAATAATTCTTGTTAACTTCCGGCCTCAACCATATTTGATCTAGCAACAACCCCTGGAGTATCATCAGTATATACGCTTATTTCACGCGACTGCCAATTTAAAACACGAAAGCGAGGCTGCGGCGGGAAGAAACTCAGAAGTATAGGATCAGCACTGTAAACATTGCAACAACATGCTGTGTACTACAAACCTCCAGCTGTTGCTGCGACTTCAAAATGCAGATATTGTGTAAACATCACTTTAATATCATTCAGTTCAGTTTAATTCAAACAATTAAATGCATAATAGGCATCAAACAATGTCACAATCTCTTTAAGAGTGATACGCTTAAGTGTCCTCCTAGGCTTCATTTCATGGCAGCAGGTAAACACCATAGGGACGCTTCCCTGCTTCAGTCTATGTAACCCGGTGAGCGATAAATCAATCAGTCCTCTGTATCACACCCTCGTGTTGTCTGTAACAGTGTTGTCCCGGTACTGAAGTTTTAAAAACGTCTATTTCCCGCTAACATTTAAGCGCCGCTGAGTGCACTCATAAACACCGATGATTTGCCTTAGTATTCACCAGGGCTCAACAGTATGACTGTGAAGGTCATCAGTTCACCGCTCTTCACAGATTGAAAACACACATAGACGGACATTGGATCATTTTAAAGATGTGAAGATCAGTCGATTCATCAGCGGATCACTCGCCTGTGTTTGCACTCAGTAAACAGCGGTGAGTTTGGTGAACTGATTACCTTCACAGCCAATCATAATCATTTCTGTTGAGCACGTGAACACAATGGCAAATCAGCGCTGTTTAAGAACACCATCAACAGCGCTTAAATGTTAATGAGAAATGGGCGGGGGGGTTTTTCATCACCGAAATTTGTATTGTGACGGTCTAATATAGTTAAAGAATCAGTTCATTAACTTGAGTTTGATGAATGGCATCTAAAACGTGTGTTTGGGAAAGAAAACGTTGGCTAAGTAGTGCCATTTCCCTTAACTTAGCTGAAAATGAGGTCAAATATCCCTTTTTATTTTCACTATTCATTCAGAACGGACTCGGAAGGCGGTGAAATTATAAACTTGTGTCACTTTCTCTTTGCTGATAAGATATACAGCCAGGTACACAATATTCCTGTGTGACTCAGGCAGTACTTCCAGGTTTCTTCCCACCGCAGCCTCGATTTTGCTGTTAATAATGGCGGCTGCGTAAAATCAGTCTATACCTGTACTAGAAGGCGGGCTTTATTGGCCATATAGTGATCGATAATTGGCTCCTGTACTAGAAGGCAGGCTTTATTCGCTATATAGCGATCGATGATTGGCACCTGTACCAGTAGGCGGGGCTTTATTCACCATATTGACCGTTACTTTTCCCCATTCAAAAAGATACGAGTGACATGTCTTGTGTATTCTATTCACCTTATTCTCCGTGTACGAGTGGGTGCAGACATTTGAATCTTTTTGGCTTGAGACTTCCAGTCTAATTCACTTCCATTCATTTTTAGACGTTAAAAACGTTAGTTTTGCTGCTTGATACTTTGTCTGTATAGTCATGAAAACACTTGTTTGTAGAGCAAGTACTTTAGTTTCATTTATTATTCCTGGTCATTTCTCCCATAGCCAACTGAATCAGAAGTTATAAAACAATCACAAAAACAAGCACACTTCCGCATTGAAGAATAAGGTCGATAGTCTTTGATGTGGCGGGCCGAGAGCTGTGGGAACAAAGCTAGGCCGGTGCTTGAGTGATAATGAGAAGCACCTGTTTCAAGCACCGAACTCGAGCCCCATGGAGGAGCTCCGGATGATAAAAAGAGGAGAGACGAGGCCTGGACTCTCTTTACTTTTGCTTTCAGTTTGGCGGAAGTCATCGTGAGGAGCTGATGAGTTTTATTAATTTTTTATTATTAAAATAATTTTAAAGTTAATAAAAATAAAATAAATGAATAAAAAAAAATGGCAGCTCTTCACAGAGATTTCCGCCAAACTGAAAGCAAAAGTAAAACAAAGTGACCAGGCCTGGTGTGTGAAACTGGTGCTTCTCATTATCACTCAAGTACTGGTGTCCTGACATTTAATCCTACCAATCAGATTATGCTACCAACACTGTATTTGAATGGTTCTGATGTAGGGGTTAGGGATTAGGTAGGTTAGGGTGATATTACAGCTTCTTGTCACACTACTCCACATTAAAATTTAGCATATTGCGTCATCAAAATGTGCTACCTACTTTTTGAATGGGAGGTAGGACAATCTGACAAGGTAGGACAAATCGACAGAACACCAGCCTCACTTTGTTCAGCCCCGCCATACTCGCTACAGTGTAATATACATTTAATGAGCATTATTAAGAATACCCTTGTAATGCATACTACATTGTGTCTTCATAGAAAGACACAATGTGTTAGCATAAGTAAATTTGAACCCTCACCTTTTTTTTAATGATCTCTTCTACTTTTGTCGTCTCAGGCTACAGGGAGCAGGCCGTCCCTCAGCAGCTCTGATTCCTGTCCTCCAGACCTAATGTTGAATGTGCACCTTTCTCCTGTGCTGTCTGTCTGGAGCTTTGAGATGGAGCCCGCAAGGCCTGGAGATTCAGAGGTCGATTACATGATTCTCAACCCAACTCCTGCTAGTCCTGTCAGGTATTACATTCAGAAGACCTGACTGTTGAGTGTCAGCAGAAAAATACAAACATTCTGTTAATATCACTAAAAATTGCCATCATTTTTTGTGCCGAACATATTCTGTGTCAGGGAAAATTCTGTAGTATTAATGTATGTATTATATTGACCAATATACAGTATGAGCATTTTCAGTTTGTAAAATACATTTGTAAACAAGCTTCAGGGTAATGAAGTAGCTGAAAGAACCTTAAAGGAACAGTTTACCCTATAAAGAATACCTGTCTTCATTTACTCACACTTCATTTCAAATACATTTTGGGTGGACTGTCCCTTTAATGTTTTGCGTCACACTGAACACTATAAATACATATCGCCATCTTGGTATTATAAGATTTGTCAAAATTTTGTTAGTCACTTATTCTGACAACTTATTTACTATATGTGATGTTTTGTTTTTTAAGTTCAGTACATTTCTTATTTAGAAAACGATAAGTCATTTCTACAAATTTGAACTCTAACTTGGTTTTATAAGGTTCTTTTTGTAGCCAATCAGTGCTTTGAATGCAATTAAGAGGACCAATCAGGATCACCTCAGAAGCCAAGATAAGTAATTTTACAATCATGTTTAAAGTCATGCCACAGACTGAGAGTATCATGGTGTTGTGTTAAAAAAAGGACATTTTCAACAGCTCACCCTATTAAAATATGAGCCTGTCAATGTAATGATTTAGACACATTTTATGACATTAAGTCACATGAAATGTTACATTTTGATTCAGTTCAAAATATAAAAATATTTTAAATGCAACATTTTGTTTTGTTATAATAGCTTTTAGTCAGTTTTTTTGCCGTTAAAGTCTTAGCCCCAATCCCAATTCTACCCCTTAGCCTTTCCCCCTTTCCCATTAAGGGGTAGGGGTGTCCCAATTCTCTTTAGCTTGAAGGCGTAGGGCTAAGGGAAAGGGTATAGCCCTTCGAACGAAGATTTTTCAGGACCAAACTCGAATCCAAGTGGTAAGAAAATTTCCCTGAATTCACCAGCTACAACGGCAGGATCACTGAACCTGGAAGGAAAGCCACAAATTAGTTTTTTTTTTCATTATTACAAATTTTTACAACAAACAAACACATGTTTAAATATATTCATAACCGCGTCCGCGTTTTACCGTCATGCTTTTATAAAAAAACGCTAAAATAAAAACCACTAAATTTGGTGATCTATAATCCATAATAATAACTCCTGTACAGCAGTCCCACAACATTCTGACACTCGATGACAATCGAACACCCTGTCAGAAAAGTCTAGTGGCTGAGAATGAGCTTTTTACAGTGTCTGCTACAATGTTAACTTTGTTTTTGGTGTGTTTACATAAATGAATATGGCCACGGTGTAAATGCACAGTACAATTACGAGACACATTAGATCGGTATGATAACATAATATATGCCTTCAGTGATTTCCTGAAGATGAATACCAAAAAATAACAATTGAAATAACTACAGCAGTCGCGATCGTCTGATCTCATATGAAGCATGAGATCGTGATGACAAATGATGACGTGTGCAGGTGCTGTAGTGCTGTCCCAATTCTTAGCGGTACATTGTGAAGCCCTTTCCCTTCACACTCGTTTTAAAGGGCCAAGGGGAAGGGGTAGGGGTACAAAAATAGAATTGGGATTGGGCCTTAATGTCTTTCATTTTATAACATTAATTCTTAAGGGATGTTAACTGATTGTTGTAACTTAATTACAACA
>CAIGQZ010034990.1:17195683-17219166 GCA_903798205.1 Danio tinwini | reverse complement strand
TGTGTGTATAGGCCTACACTATAAAAATCTGTTAATCATTTTTTGCAAATTTAAGTGGATTAAACATAAACCAATTAATGTGTCCCAAAAAACAAAAGAATTGTGTTGTTTCTACTTTAAATAAGTACTTTAAACAAGAAGCAAAAGTTATTATTTGAGCATATAACTAAACAGTTTTGTTCAGTAAATGACAAAAATATTTCAGCTAATGCCGGAAATGGCAATGACTACTACAGTAAATTACAGTAAAATGAGTTCAAAGCTCAAATGTGAGATAAAACTGTGCAGTACAGTAAGTATATCAGGCAGAATTACCCTCCAGCTGATGCCAACTTTTTTTCTTAATTCTACTGTACACTGTAAAACCCAAAAGGTTGAAGTAACTCAAACCATTTGAGGAAACCGATTGCAACGAACCATTTAAGTTAAAAAACGAATCCTAATGAGTACTGTGAACTTAATCCATTTGAGTAAATGAAGCAATTTGAGCACAATAAAACCTAATAAATGAAGAGAACTCAAACCAACTAAGTACTGTAAAACCCAATAAGTTAGGGCAACTCAAACCGTTTGAAGAAACCGATTAATACAAACCATTTGAGTTAACAAAAAAACCCTAATATATATGAGTACTGTGAACTTCATTTAAATTGAAGTAATGAGGTATTTAATTAACTCATTACCTTCAACACTGAGTCCAAAACTCTTCTCAAATGAGTAGTTAACTACACTCATTTCATTTGATAAAGTTGACTGTTGGGTTTTACAGTGTAGGAGTATTATATTGAAATTTCTTTAATGATTTATTTGTAATGATTTATAAATTAGTTTTGATAATAATAATAATAATAAAGATAATAATTCATCAAACAAAAATCCAATTAGATGTGTTTGCCTAATTTAATTTATAAAGAAAAAATTTGCTTTGTGGCTGGTTAAAAAAGATGAAAATGTTATACTGAAGAAAGCTTTTGTAGTGTATAAAGTGTAGTAAAAACACAGTAATATATATTTGAAAACCTGATTTGGATGTGTACTTACTAAACTATTTGAAATACAGCACATAAACTCTGCGCAAAACCATCAACTGCAGGTTTTCTCCCTCTTCTAGCATTTCTGGCTCTAGGGTTATCTCAGATTCTCAAAATCGTAATCTTCTGTTTCCAAATAAGGCTGTTCCCGGTGCAGTTGGGCATGTATTCTGTCATCACAGGCCATTTCCTTGCATTCCTCCAGTCCTCTCCTCTCTCGTGATAAAACCAACCAAAGGCACTGCGAATAGTTTCAGTAAACACTTTAATGTAATGTGTACAACCGCGCTTGTAAAACCAAACACTTTCATGATCTACACGCCAAACAAACTGTTCTGTATAATGAAAAACTCTTCTGAACCACACTGAGCTGGTTTGCAGCTAAGGAGAGATGAGTAAATAAAGAGGTTTAAACTAATGTTCACCAGGAACATACAGTTGAAGACAAAATGATTAGCTCTATTTCAATTATTTTCCAAAAACTTCTTAAGTGATGTTTAACAGAGCACGGGAACTTTCCACAGTATTTCCTGTTATATTTTTTTTTCTGGAAAAAGTCGTCTTTAGTTTGGCTGGAATGGAAAAAAAGATTACTGCTAAAGTCAGTATTACAGTATGAGTATTATTTTTGATTTGCCAAATTAACCTAACTTGCCTAGTTACCCTAATTAAGTTAAGCCTTTAAATAGCACTCTGTAAATACTGAATACTATAGTATCTTGTAAAATAGCAAAGTAAAATATTATGTTTTCTCATCAAGGCAAAGACCGAAAAATAGTGGGCACTTTGATATCAAAACAACATAAAAAAAACATCAGTAAACACGTCAAAAATGCAAATACTTGATGTCAATTGACAAACTTAATGTCAAAACGACATCAAATTAACATCTAAATTTGGCATCAAAAACAAGTCAAAAATCGATTAGTGGACTGATGTGTTTTTTGACGCAATTGTTAGATGTCAATTGGATGTTGTTTGGACATAGCTGTCGGGATACAAAATACAATGTTAATTTGGGATTGAAGCTTTTATATAAATAAAACTTTCAACCTAGGCTCATTGCGGATCCGTACTCAGGTCTACATTTATGGGGACAGCAAAATATATAAACAGAGGTAAGTCTGCTCGCAGTTTTTGTTTTTGCACGTCCACCAGAGGTTGCTGTGTACAAATTTATCTTTAAATATACACTTCAGCCGATCAGTTTGCTGTCGACTGACTGACTGAAACCCCTTCCCTAAACCCTAACCAATAGTGTTTTCAGAAGCAATCTAGAAAAAGAAAAGCCATCGAGGTCAAATGATTTCACCCACGTTTTCAGCCTGTTGTTAATTTATTTTATTTAAATTTTTTGCTTTACCTTGTTTCTGGAACTATTCTTCACCGGACTTTAACCCTGTCATCGTGGTCAACTCCGCTCTGTGTTCGACCTGAACGGTGAACTACTGGGCAAACTGCTAACAGCAGAAAAGCCGTCCATACAGAGGTAAGCAGTCAGCTGGTATTGCGAAAAGAAACAGAAGGCGTCAACGGTGTCATACCGCATACCTTTGGCTACATAATTTGGGCTCTCTAGAAATGTAGACAGGGACACATATCCACGATAAGCCTGTGTTGAAAATTTTTCTTATAATACTTTTTGTGTTATTATTTTGGTGGTCAAATGGGCATCAATTTGTGGATGTCAAATAGACGTCAAGATTTAGTCATCAAATCGATTAGCATTTTTGACATTTGTTTTTGATTTTAATGTCAAATTAGTTATTAGAAAGTAGTTATTAAAACTGTAGTATGTTTAAAATTTGTAAATTTCACAGGAGGGCTAATAATTGTGTCTTTAACTGTATACACCACTGACCTCTATATAGACATTGTCCATTTCCAGAAAACCCATAGTGCCACTGTGCCCCTCCAAAAAAGTGTGTAAATGAGCAACCAGTTACACTGCTTCTGCCTAGTCTCATTTTAGATGTCCTGTGTAGAAAACAAGACTATGTGGTTGATGAAAGCAGGAGGAAAACTTCCTGCATCATCCAAACAAATGGGTTTGAATACCATAGCACTCTATTTATTAACGTTACTCAAAGCCTGAAAAAAAAGTCAAGACAATAATATAAACAAGGCCAAGAACATGAGTTATACTTTCCATCCCTGATGGAAGAAGTGCCAATAACCCTTTTTATTTTTATTTCCTATTGTGATGTGAAATATTTGACTGAAAAAGCTTTTTAGACAAGAAAAAAATGACAGAATTTATGTTAGAGTGCTGGTTTACGCAAGTAGGCTAATAATAAATTGTCTTCAAATTGAAATAGATTTTTAACAATAGATAATGACGACCAACATGTTGTGAGGCTGTTAATTAATTTTTGTTGAACCTATGTCTGTTCAGAAAAAAAATGACATGATGCGGATGTACAAAAAAGTCCACCAATCAGAAAGCTGTAGTGAGCAAAGCACACAATACATGCATGCTTTTGGAATTTTATATTCATTTTAGACAACATAAAACCAGTGTTTTATTGTCAGAAGTGTTGAGAAATTGATTTCCCTGATTTCTGACCAATGATTTTTTTTTTTTTTTTTTTTATTCTAAACAACTGCCATTTAATAAAAAAAGTTATATTTATTATAAATATATATATATATATTATTTATTTATTCAACATTTTTGTAATATGCATTAATATTAGAAAACATATGAATCAAAATACTGCAAACTCTAATGTGGAAGTGAAAAAAATTGCATTGTTGGATTACTTTTGAAACATTTGATGGAAGTGCAATTCATTCATTCATTCATTTTCTTTTCTGCTTAGTCCCTTTATTAAAGGGGGTCACCACAGCAAAATGAACCACCATTGCATAAGTTGGCAGTTCATTCCGCTGTGGCGACCCCTGATTAATAAAGGGACTAAGCCAAAAAGAAAATGAATGAATGATGAATTTTGATTTAACAGTGCAAATGTGCGGGTTTGGTGTCAATGTTTTTCTCTACCCCATTAATAAGATTTTGCTAATGGCTTCTGTGTTTCATATTCATATTTTCACGAAATAATACATTAAAAAATATGTATTTATTTATTAATTTATTTTACTGTATGTCATCTTTAGAGCTCATATATAAAATATTTGTATCACTTGAAAAGCCAGCAGATGGTGCTCTTTGATTAACAGGCGAACAATGAAAATGAAAGAGAAAAGTCAAAGCAGCTGCAATAATATCAGCTGCATGTCTACTGATTCAGAATATATTATATAATACGGTAAATGGTGATAATACCTTCCAGTTTCCTCTTCCATTCCATACACGTACTGTGTATATATAATATATAAATCTCATGTCAACAAAGTACCGCACAAGTCAGCCAAACAAAACTTTCAGTGCCTGTATGGTTGCTTAAATATTTAATATTTTCACATCTATGTTTGCTCATGTCTGGTTTTCTGAAACAAAACAGATGTTTTTCACAGAGCCGACATGTCAGATATGTGTTAACTTAACATAAACTAGTAGCTACTACTGCCCATGGCCAGATTTAGTGATTTGGGAGCCCTATAGCAATTCGAGCCACGGGACCTGGAAGTCCTAAAGTAATGCACACTTCATATTCGTATTTATTTCTTTATTTAGCTGTCTTTTTCTTATATCACTCAGTCTTGCTCTCTGCATTTTGATCTTAATACAATATCCTCCTTTTAAAAGATTTGTTTGCTTAAAATGAGTTCACAACTAAAACAATAAACTATTTGGTTTTTAAAACTAAATTTTCATCTGATTTGATCCATGATTTGGGTGGGAGGAGAACACGTTTGCTATTTAAGGTAAATATGTATTTGTTAGACCCTTATCCTACAAAATGTGATAGAAAATTTCATTATATATAACTTATAGATAGTTCTAGTATTTATTGTGGGCCCCCAGACTTCCGGGGACCCTAAGCGACCACTTACCTCGCTTATCGGTTAAATCCGCTACTCTCTCATGTCCAGATTGTCTTTGTTTGCTACTCAGGAATGCAGGAGATGCATTTCCCACTAATCTGTGCGTCTGTGTCATGACGTCACCAATGTAAACAAACGAAACCATAAGCTTCTGCTCAGAACATTCCTCTGAGGGCCGTGGGAAACTAAACTAACATCAGATTTATTGAATAGTTTTCCAGAACACACGTTACTTATACAACCTATAGTAAAATGCTATAGATATTTATGTGTTTTAACCATACTAGTAAAGTGTGTATTTACAACAATTCGTTAATGAATTCTACAGCAATAACAATTAACAATAATACCCTACTCTAGTTTTTACTACAGTACGGTGGTGTAGTTTAATAGGCCTATAGTTGTAGAAAACGTATAAAAACGTAATGTATTCTGTTGTTTATATTACCACATAGAACTAATACAACAGATTAATTCATACAACGTTATTTAACACTACTTTAATATAAGTGTAAATATAAATATAGTCAATAATACATATATAAAATTACATTCTACTACTGACTCGGTCGGGAAACTCATTGTTGCAATTCCTGTTTCCTATAAACTGCAGATAATTACGGAATGCCAATAATCACAAAGCAAGTTGAAATAATTATATGGCGCCATCTATCGTCTGAAATGATGACTGGCTGGATTAAACAAGGCCTCGGACATGCTAATTGCTAACTTCATCCTTTTGATTGACTCCTAAAGACAATTTAAATCTACGAAAACATCGGAAAATCATGGTTCAGGTAAGACACACGTTAAGTTGGACGAGAGAGAAATTACCAGAGGATAACATTATCCTGTACTATATGCTATGTGTACACACCCACTGTACATACATTTGTAATTATGTTTATCTATCTGCACACTTCTGATTATTAATAGCAACCTGTACATTTATCCATCTATTGTAAATCTCTGTTCATAGCTAACACAACCTGTATATAATGTTCATAGTACATCCATTTGTAAATAACACCATAGTTTTTCTATAACTGCACTTTATAACTTATACCTGTATCCTGCACTTGCTGCTATTGCACTCCTTGTTAGACCTAAACTGCATTTCGTTTTCTTGTACTTGTACATGTGTGATGACAATAAAGTTGAATCTAATCTAATCTAATTAGGGAGGCTGGGAAATGACCAGCTTGACCAGCCAGGCTGAAAGCCCAGCCAAAACCAGCTATGTCCAGCGTAACCAGGCTGGTCAAGTTGGTTTTAGCTGGTCATTTTCCAGCCTGACCAGCTAAGACCAGGCTGGAAATGGCCAAAACCCCTCTAAAACCAGGCTGGTCGACCAGCTAAAACCAACCAACCAGTTTAGGCTGGCTTAAGCTGGATTTTTCAGCAGGGTTATTAATGTTGTTATTTTGTTTCAGGGCTTGTCAACAAGCTAAATGTTTTCTACTTTGCATTGCATGAGTATTTTAGCTGTTCAATCAGGTGTTGACAATATTTAAGCTAAACGTTAAATATATATTGATACAGTAAATAATGTGTGTGTGTGTGTGTGTGTGTGTGTGTGTGTGTGTGTGTGTGTGTGTGTGTTTAATCAAAACTGAACGCATACAGACTCATGGTGACTTGTCTCACCATGCTTAAATCATACAGGATGTCCTCATTTTGAAAATGTAAAATGTTGTGTCAAACATGTTTATAAATCATACAGGAGCAGGTATTTTGAAAATGTAAAAATTCTAAACGATTCCTGTAAGTTTTGAGGTAGGGGGAGAGAATACAGAAACATCATGATGTCTATGGAAAAAAGGATAGCAAACCAGACGTACAGTATGTGTCATTTTCAATGTTAAATTAAAGGTGCAGAGTTTATAAACTCTTTATTACTTTCTATTTTGCATATCAATCAAAATGTTGTGCCACATATCAATAATGCACATTTTATCTATACACGGTAAAAAATGCTGAGTCTTCATGTTGTCCCAACACAAATCAATTAAATTAACTATATCGTTTTTACAAATGTAAGTGGATTGAATATAAAACCAGAGTGTGAATTACATCGGAGGATTGACCCCCCTAATTAAGGTTTGATCCCCCCTAAGGGACGTCAAAACAAGATCTATCTGAGGTCCCTATGAATATAAAAAAAGTTCACTCTGATCTGTATTTTAAATAATAATGCTAATAATGAAAATAATAGATATCAATTTGTCCACCCCTATAATGGTTCATACCATTGTGTATGCATTATCGCGCCAATCAGTCTATGCGAGAAAAAAGTCATTCAGCAGTCTGAAACCGGCAGATTAGAGCACAGTAAGAGTTCACAAGACTGATTTCTCATAAAACAGTTGTTCGTTTCTACATACAGCCTAAAAGTACAGTCAAATTAAATGCCTAGTTTGTATAGTTTGACCTAAAGTAAGCTGAATATAATATATATAGCCAAATAACACTGAAAACCTAAATACATTTTATTAATAAATTAGATATAGTTTAAACAAATACATCAATTTGATTCACTAAAGCATGTAGGCTATTACACAAACTAACATTACACACCCCCCCCCTCCTGATCTTAAATGTATAATTCTCACACTGTATAAAACAATTAAGTTGTCCCAAATAAACTGCAAGAATCGTGTTGTTTCAACTCATTTTAAATAGGTAGTTTGAACAAGCCATTTATTGAAAGTAGATCAAATGTTTTATCTATTTCAATAAATCCTAAATGAAACCTGAATGCGTTTTCGGTGTGACAGTACTTACTGTTCCATTCAGAGAATAGTCTCTACTGTCCCTGAATTATGACTGAAATCTCTGTGTTTGACAGTGTTTTTTCTCCCCTAAGCTTTGTCTGTTCCTCAGCTCTAAAGTTGGACTGAATTTATTTTTCAGCACTGTACTTTCTGATGCTAGTGCTCTGTGGGTAGGCCACCGCCATGGGTCAAGGGCCTCATACATTTTTAAGTGTTTTTGCTGTATGGTCCTTTTATTAGTATAGTATTTTGTGTGAGGCTGGTGGGCGTTTGGCTTCCTGACTCTTGAACATGGCCTCACTCCAAGCTCCTGCTCCCCAGGCTAATATTTCTGAGGCTTTCTGCCAGCGCTGTGACTCAGTCTAAGTATGACTAAATAAGGAAGTCCAGTTTATTCAAGAGGAGAAAATGAAAATTAAGCTGCTTAACCTTCACTATTTATGTCATCAGATAAAAATAGAGATATGAGTGTGCGCACCTCCGATGGACCGTTGACTAATAGTTTATTATTTGATCAGGTCAGAACTGATGGTTGCCAGAAATATGCTGAGAACTGTGAATGGATTTTATTGATTTTAAATTGTATCTAACTTATAGTGTTCGTGGAATGCATGTGAAAGTGTCACACAGGAACTAAAGAGGGAAAATCTGGATCATGTAGATTTTTAATAGTAGAAAAAGAGACACTAGGTGGCGACTATTTGCTTTGTTGTATGGAGTTATTTCCACCATATTAGTAATTTAGAATGCTTTGGTGTGTGTATACTATTGTATAACTTATTGTTGGTCAGTACAGATGTTAAGATGCACATTTGAATATTCAGGAGGATTTATTTATTGAATTTGATTTAATCTCATCAGACTTGTATTTTTCCCAAAATATATTGAATGGTGGCAGTTAATTATTTCATGGAAAATATAAATAAACTATGACGGAAAAGTGCATCCTTCTCAGAAAAATAGCTGTTGTAAGCAAATATGAGTGTGTATTTTATCTGTCTATCTATCTGTCTGTCTGTCTGTGTGTGTGTCTAAATGTAATATTTATTTACTTATTGATTTCTTTATTTTGTTTGTTTATTAGAAAAAAAAAAAATAAATAAATATATATATATATATATATATATATTTTTTTTTTTTTTAATTTATTTATTTATTTATTTTTTTTCCAGCCAAAAACTAAAATAAATGAACTTTAATATTAAACTAATTTCGAGAGAAGCACATGCTCATAATTGACCCAGCTGGCCCACATTAACTAATCATGATCCTCCAGTCAAAAGATTCCAAGTCACAATATATATCATCATTTCCCTCCTTCAACTATCTTCGTCTGGAAGAAACCCCCCTCCTCCCCTTCTTCCACCTTTATCCAAAATGGGTGGCATGGTGGCCCAGTGACAAGCACTGTTGCCTCACAGCAAGAATACCAATGGCATCGGGTCCTCGCTCGGCCATCTGGTATTTCTATGTGGAGTTTGCATGTTCTCCACGTGTCCGCATGGGTTTCCGACGCGTTCCCCGGTTTCCTCCCAATGCTCTGTATTATAGATAAAATAAGCCTAAATCTTTTTTCTAATGTCTTATTCTCAGAAAGTTTACCTTTGCCTCAGCAGCGGGGGAGTTTTAAGATCGACCTGAGCTCAATTTCCTCTCACCCTGCGAAAGGGGGGGAGCCTTGGGCCTGAGGATTCATTGAGCTCAGGGCTCTCTCCCAGGACAGCATGCCAAACAAGCTATGTGATACTGTAAATCATTAGCTTAGAATTTAACAGGAGGGCTAATAATTTTGTCTCCAAATTTTTTATATATATATATATATATATATATACACACACAAGTTGTGTATGTACATATACACATAAATATAAGTTGTAATATTCTTATAATAAATTTTAAGTGGTCCGTTTAAAATTCCCAAAGCCCACCTTTTCAGATATCTACAGTTCTACTTTATATCTATTTTACATTCAAGAATTTTTCCTCTTTTCCTGCCCTTCCTGAACAAAATCCTATTGATCAACTTTTTCCTGATGACCCAGAACAAAGTGGAACTATTTCTGGTTGATATAGTATGCTTGCATCATTATTATCTACTTGTAGATCTACACAAAGAGACTCCTGGCAACTAGACCTCCATATCAGTTTGACACACGAGGATTGGAATGAGGCTATTTATAGAATATATAGATCCTCTATTTGTGCTAGACATAACCTTATTCAGTTTAAAGTGGTACATAGACTTCATTTTTCCAAGGCCAAGCTGACAAGGATGTAATTCCTCTGTTGACCCCATCTGTACAAGATGCAAGCAGTCCTCTGCTACATTAGCCCATATGTTTTGGTTATGTCTCTGATTAACTGTATTTTGGTCAAATATGTTTTATCTTACTCCAGAATATTTTATTTTTTTATTTTTATATATTTTATTTTTATTTTTAAAGATATTTGTGCAAATACCTTAACTGCTGTCTTTGGTATTGAATATGAAAATAACAATTTGTCAAAAAGTGAATTGGACCTCATTGCCTTTACTTCTCTTTTGGCAAGAAGCTTGATTTTAATCAATTGGAAACAATCATTTCCCCCTTATAAACAGTGGGCCAACAATGTGTTGCATTTCCTTAGTTTGGAAAAAATAAGACTTAATTTAAATGGATGCTGTCAGGTTTTGCTTGTATTGTATTGATATTGTCTTCTTTTTTTGTCTTTTTTATACAGGGTGTCCGCGGGGTCTTAAAAAGTCTTACATTTTAAAAACTAAATTTTAGGCCTGAAAAAAAAGTGTGTTGTAGGTCTGAAATTATTTCAAACAGGTCCTAATTTTTAAAAGCTGTTTTACATTTTACAGCAATTTTTATTAAATTCCCTAATCAGGAAACAAAAACTAAAAAAATTACACAATTCCTCATGATAATAACAGCAATATATCCCTTTACATAATCTTCCATTTACACAAAAACTATTTACTGAAGAAAGTGGACAATATTTATAAATAGGCATGAAACTTAAGGTTTTATAATACTCAATTCATTTGGACCAAAAGCATTTGTTTTTTTTTTCAATTCTATTGGTTCAACTGGGCCATTACAAACAATTTTTATTGTTAAGCCCCGTATAAGTCTAAACTCTCATTCATAATGGTCTTAAAAGGGTCTTAAAAGTCTTAAATTTGATTTGATGAAATCTGCAGAAACCCTGTTAAATGTACACAATGTTAAAGCACTATGTTTATATGTATGTTATGTTGTTAGCTATGTTGATTAGTGAATGTATATGTTTTACTATTTAAATACATAAAAAGGGGAAAGAAAAAAATGTAAGTGGTCTATATATATTTTTTCCAGAGATTTACTCCAAGTTATGGGTACTTTATTATTATTTTTCCCATTTCTCATACATTAAATCGTACCACCAAGCAAAATAATGAAATTCCATATTTTCATGGCAAACATTAGGGTAGGGCTGCTAGATTTTACCTTCTTAAAAATCAGCTGTAAAGCAGTTTTAAAGCAAAAATGTTTGTTGTGTAAAACAAGCCTCTATATGTAATAACACAACAGGGTCAAATAGCACTGGTTTCAGAGATTTATTTTCTTAAAGAGACAGAGCACACTCTGAAGACATTTGCACATTATTTTTACACAGCAATGGGCTTAGCTTACATTACAGTGAACCACTACACCACCAAGATATGGGAGGTAAAGCCAAACAAACAATAGGAGAAAAAAAACTATGTAGCTACATGTAGTGTTCTTGTGCAAAATGTAACAAAATATAAATATAATAAGTATATGACACCACTAGAAATCCCCACAAATTTTTGACCTTTTACAAATATGGCATGACATGTAAAACATCTCAAGGGCAAGAAGAAGGACTTGGTCAGTTTTGTTTGTTCTCTGCAATACAGCACCATAATCAGCAGGGGGAGCCCTACTTCTATTTTTAGTTTGTTTAGGGAAAAAACTGGAGATTTAGTTCAAAGTAAATGCCATTTTTGGGAGAATAGACCTCATTAAAGCTGCTGTAAGTATTTTATATGCCTCAAAATGCTTAAGTAATTTAGTTTTTCCTAACAGGACTCAGTTTTAAATACTAGTTCAAGTTTGATTTACACATTTTGTACCTACACATATGTTACAGCATTTAAAAAAAAGTGGCTATGTATTAAAACAGATTTTATTTCTGTTATTATTATTTTTAAAATCTATAATAATATGTTTTTATTATTTTTTGTCATATGTGTCACATTTTTAGGGCTCTGTTGTTATATGTATTATTATTATAGATTTTTTGCATTGTTGGTAAACTAATTCAGTTTTTTTTTCAGCTTGGGTTTCATGTATATATTGGTAACTATATATATTGGATAATATAATAGCCGCCAGTAGGTAGTACTTCAAGTATAAATACAAGTTTTTGTTCGTTTTGCAAATTGAGTGATATACATAGACTATGACTTAGTCACAATATGACTTAAGTAACTGTTTGAAAACGATTCATAATTTTTACATTGATTGGGACGATTTTGTACAATTTGCATAAAATTTCCAAAAGCATAAAAGCTTAAATTAAAGCACAGACCAAAACAATAGAACAAAGAAAAAAAAAAAAGAAAATTAACAACTTTTTTTGTTTTTTGGTGGACTCGAACAATATTGAGGGACAGAAATTCAATGATCAAATCTGAAATAACACAATATAGTCTTTATTTTAAAAGCAGCAAATGTTACAATTTCTTATGCCCAATTTATTTATTTATTTTTTCTTCTTAAAATCGCAGGCCTTAAAAAACAAATCCAAGTAAAAAATTTAGAACACTATTAGATTATGGTTACAATTCACAATGACTCCACAAATCATGTCTACTGAACTGTGATTCCTGGTTAATCATAATCCCAACATGACACTGTCGATCCTGTGATGTGACAATTGCAGATGTGTACAGTACATTGCAATATCAACGCTGAAACGATATATTGTGCAGCCATAATATAGTATGTTAAAAACAGTATACGAGCTGAGTAGTATGTCTGAATTCATAGTATTTGAAAAACAGTATGCAAGAAGTACTCGGATAATCTGCTACTTCTGGCAAGATTCTGAAATATGCGTCCAATGGACGCTACACTATCCCGACGCGGGTAGGTCATGTGATAGTGACTAATGGCGGACGTAGTACATCCAAGCTGCATTCATACTACTCACATTCATACTACATAGAACATACTTTTCTAACGGTCGTATTGTAAATTCAAATGAAAATGTAGTACATACTCGTACGTAGTAAGCGATTTCTGACACAAAATTAATTTCAGCGGTCAAAGTTCAGAATCGCTCAATATATCACTTAGTGAATATTCCACTCATGTAGCCATATACATATCTATGCATAATCCACACATGCTCACCAATGCCGCTACAGTGCTGTCATGATAACGCTGGTAAAATGGCACCTCTTAAACTCCACCGTCATTAAAATGTAACTTCCAATAAAATGTGGTTATTTTAATGCCTTGTGTTTTTTATCAGGATAATTTACATTTGTTTTGTAAAATATAAAAAATTGTACAAAATTGCTTCATGTAAGTCGCTTTTCGAATTTTTGCTTTTGTTTTTCGGCTAACTGCATCTAGAATCCTCGGTTTCAGTTTTGGGCCAAAATTTTCATTTCTGTGTACTCCTATTCTTGATAATGTCTGCTCACACATCATTATTATCAGTAACCATAAGTATTACCGCCAACCTGATTTCACCAAGTAGGACCTGTTCCTGGATTAACAACTTTGTTGATCCTGGAACAACATTCCAATCAGCCAATCAGAATTAAGAGATATATATACAGTTTATGTTAAGTTTAGGCTTACGGTTAGATTAATGCACTTCTACATGATTGTTATCCAACAGTTATTCCGATCTGATTTTGGGAATAATTTACAACCATGTTTTGGGTTAAGGGGTAGGCATGGATTACATTTACATTAAATTCTTTATGCATTTACATTTTCATCAAAAATTATGTTCCAGGATCAACATAGATGTTAATTCAGGATCGCATTTTGGCAAAATCATGATGCGCTACTGTAAGTATTGCACACCCTACTGGCAGGCTTATTTAAAACAAAATATGTACAGCAGCTACGATTAGGCCTATTTTATGTCTCCTTTCAATTTTCAGCATGTTTAGGGATCTGTAGGACAGCTATTTGAGAATAGTTTCCATAAACCACCCATTAACCTTTTGTCCTCTCTCTTCCGTTTGCATTCGTAAAAAGGTCATTTATTTAAAACAACAAAATATCGTCACAAATTTATAATGGGTGAAAAAAAAAGTAGCGATGACATTTGATTGGAGGCCTCTCAATCTCCCCTCTGCCTCTACTGACGTTCCCATCTGTATGTCTGCCCGGGGTGTTCCTCGCCCTGGGCTAAATCAACAAGCGCTAATCACAGATTGCGTTTATGCTTGTGTCAGCACATGGTTTCCATACTGACCAACAAATTAGTTTTTATCGGCAGCGATATTTTGCTTGGAGCATTATCTCATTGTTTGGGGGTATGCAGGTATGGGTCTTTTGCATGGCAAATAGTCATGCAAACAACAATCTCATCTCTCAAACATGAAGAGAGGGAGAGTCAGCATTCGGAGGCCTCAGGCACTTTTCAAAGGAAGAACAACATTTCGTAAGGCTCTCGTGACTATATCCGCAATGTTTGAACTTGCGCGGAATGGTTGACATTTTTTGTTAACAGATGTGTACGAAGGTTAAGTTCACCGTCTGTATTATTAAAATGCCATTTCG
Source organism: Danio tinwini (assembly GCA_903798205.1). Classification (NCBI taxonomy): domain Eukaryota; kingdom Metazoa; phylum Chordata; class Actinopteri; order Cypriniformes; family Danionidae; genus Danio; species Danio tinwini. The sequence goes on along the minus strand of CAIGQZ010034990.1, from coordinate 17,204,607 downwards.
GCTGTTTGAAAAGCACTTATTTTATTGTGAATCCAAAAGTTAGATGGCGTTTGCAGTCTTGTTTCTTTAAGTGTTTAAACTTGCTTGGAATGTTTGGATGTTTTTGGTCAACAGATGTTGTAGGTCAAATGGAGTTTGCAGTCCTTAGACAAAGTGCTGTCGAGACAAGGCGTTGTTGACAGATAAAGAGTCATCTTAAATGGGTGCCACTTCCTGAGAAAAAAACCCTGACGCTCGTTTAATTATTGTGGCCACTTGGGCATAGAGCTGGGTAAAGATATCGATTTTCTAATTAATCTTCTTGGTCTTTATTGAAATAGTTCAGATATCCATTTTTAATATTCCAAGATACAGATTTATATTTTACTAAGTAGTTTTTTAATAATGTATTTGCCCTATGGGTGGTGGAAACTTCACTTTTAACCCAAATAGTTGACTTTACTAGAAAATTAAATCACGAATCAAAAGTTTTTACAAAAGGTGAAACTAAACATCTCCAGTTAAATTAACCAGCCCGATTTCTCTTAATTATATGATGCATTGTCAGAAAAGTGACTAATTCATACGAAGTCATACTATTTCATTTGTTCAAAAAAGTTAGATTTTTTTAAAAGCCCCTAAAACCAACCCAAAAAAATCATTCTAAAATGTATGAATGAGATTGTACAAATTCATATTAATTATCCAATCAAAAATCCAAATAAAATTATCCAAATCAAAAGTTATTAATTGTTGTGAGATTAAATTAGAATTGTGCACTGTTCAAATTTGCTACCCTTTTGTTATGTTCGAGATGAAAACATCCACTTAATTAAACTGCAGTGAAAATGCATCAGATAAATAGTATTTATTATTATTTTTGGGATGTCAATGATGTCACTGATATGGGAAAAAACACACAGAAAATGTCGCATTTTCAATATAAAAAGTAGTTGTGGACTGGATTTTTTTACCTTTTATCACAGTCTTGAACATGTAAATAATTAGTAACAACATTGGCTTTGATGCATTGTTAGATTTAAATATTTCTCCCTAATTTACTGTTGGTGGTTGTTTTCGCCCGATTGACTGCCATTATAAACACATTTGATGGTGCATAAAAACACATGGCCTTTGTTTTTTTTTACTCTATGTAGTTCTGAGAGCTGAGATGCATATTTAGATTTTCTCAGACACATCAAGGTAAGTGCGCAAAGGTCACTCACACACTCACAGACACACATACACACACTTTAATTTGCTGTTATACTCTATATAAAATCCAGAAACTAAGCTTTTTTGCATGGGCTTATCTAAAGGGTTAATGCTGCCAACTGATGATTAACAGTAGAAATTACAAATTTTACTTCTTTCCAACAGGTAAAACAACCAACAATCAAAAATGCATGATTATATGGTGTCATGGTTTCATAATAAAAATTAATAATCAAAAACAATGCATCACAGACAATGTTGTTTCAAATGTCCAAGACTTTGATAAAATGTAAAAAAAAATCCAGTCCAAAACTACTTTTTATATTGAAAAATGTCATTTTGTGTTTTTTTCACCAAATCAGTGACATCATTTATGAATTTGACAATTAAAGAGTTAAAAAATCCTGTCATTTTCTAAGCAATTTAGTAGTTTCGATCAGGGGTTGATTAACAGATTTATGCAAAAAAATGTGAAAAAAATATATTTATCTGATGCATTTTTACAGCAGTTTAATTTAGTGGATGTTTTCATCCCGAACATAACAAAAGGGTAGTAAATTTGCCCAGAGTGTATTGTTGAGTTTTTTTAAATTTAAAACCATTTTCTCAAAACGTGTCAAAATATGATAATTATGAAATAATAAATAAGAATATGAAATAAGAATAATAAATATGAAAACTTTCTGTTAGCTGAAACACAGAAGGAGTTGTGGCCAAATTAAGACTCAAAATCACCCCAGAGTGGATGAAAACATCCCTAACAGTACCTAAGCTTTACATATCAATTAAAGTTTTATGTAGTTCTATGAGATTTCAACTAGGTGTAAAAACTTAAGTGGTTTAAGGCAATGAGTTTTCACTTCATTTTCTAGTAATATCAACTATTTGGGTTAAGAGTGTTTCCTGTTATCTAGGTTGAACAAATGTCAACATGTTTGTTGGCGCTAATAATCAGGGTTTCAGAATTCTACGTCTAAAATGAATCACAAACATAGTGTGACCAGTGTAGTTCAACTGACTATGGATGGGAATATATTAATGTGAAGGAAATTATTATTATTATTATTATTTTTAACAAATCTGAATGGATTAATCTATCTTGACCAGAAGTCTAGCCGCATTCACAAAATGAGACTATAACAATCTGTTTTGTTTTAGTCAATCAAAAACATCAATTATGAACACAGATGATTCATCAAACCATTAACACTTACTGGTGAATTGAAACAAGCAATATTCTGTGTAACCAAGTAATTTGCTATCATATTAAGTCAATCAAAGTCTGAAATTGAATTGATATCCTGTAAATCATAAATAATTTTAGAAAATCTGTATCGATACCCAAACCTATTTAGACAGAAAAATGAATGTATTTATGGAATGTCAATATAAACAATTTTAGAATTAAAGTACAGCAAAAGACCATTCACCAAATGGGATCATTTCATTTGTTCTACCATAGGCACTCAGTATAAACCATGTATTTTAACTCTACTTACATTATCTTAACTGGGTAAAAACGCTAAAATTAGAATCCTGTAAATATGTCTATCTAAAAAAGAGTGGTAGTTAGGCTTTAACATTAGAGCATAGACCTAAATTAACCTAAATTTCAAGGTATGAATTACCAAACCCGCCAAAAAATGCTAAAAACAAAATATTAAGACGATCACGAGTAAAACAGCTTTACACTTCTCCATAACACAGCGCACATAAAGCAAGTGTGGCTTTGAGATTCACCGGTCTGTTAAAGCATTATATCTGCAAATATCCTATTCACACATGTTTCTGAACTGAAACACTGGCATTTACACTATATATATATACAGCATCTACAAGTTTACAAACATACACACTCGTTTAAAGGCCACTGCGGCTGGCATTTTGTTTTAAGTTTTACACCTTGCTTCTTTTTTTTTTGTTTGGTGAGACAGCCCGATCGGTTAGGATAGCTTTAGAAGAAACCCTGTAAGGTCTTGAATTGTAGTGCCAGTGTAGAGATTAATTCCTCTTACTCTAGTGGGGATTCGGACCAAGTATATTAGAAATAATGTCTATGAGGTGGTCCAGGCCATAGAGGTAGCCGTCTTCTCTGTTTCCCTCCATCCAGGTGGCCCTGTGGCTCAGCTCCTGCCCCTCCGACAGTGGAGTCGTCTTCCCAAAGTCTATCATCCACACTTTTGCCTGCTCCCGTTTATCATGGACGAAGAGTAGAGAACTGCCAATCACCTAAGCACGAAAGAGGGGAAATGTGTGACATTTTAGAGTATGTCGCAAATGTTTTAGGATGCTTTCACATAGGGCTGGGCGATATTGCAAAAAAAAAATCACAATATCATGTTTCATATCATTCGATATTGATAAATATTGAATATTTTTTTAGCAATACATTTAGGAATATTAGGATTTTTTTTATTTAACCAACTTATTTGAATTTACCAACATTACTAAGGCAAATAGTTTTAATAGTCAAAAACAAAAAAATATTTAAACAAAATATCTGATCTCTTTATAATAAAATAAACATAAGTGTTAAAGAGACTCTTAAACTCAAGTGTGTGCAATGGTAAAGGTAGATTAACATCTGTAAGGTGTCAATAATAATCATACAGCAAACCTCAAACTCTGTAAACAAAACAAATTATGATAATTCAAGTAAAGGAACCAACCGTTATTACTCAAATACATATTGCAACATTACAAATCGTGAAGTTGAATGACTTCATTACCACTATGCTAAAAATCTTTCAAATGGGGAGCTAGTGGCCGGGATGCACAAGAAAAGAAACCAAAAAGCCACTCTGGTGACGTCCTTATATCCTTTTATTGTATTTACATTACTGAAATGTGTATATTCCATACAAAATGTGAAGCAGATTGGTTAGTTCGGTGTATGAGTAGGGTGAGATATCATTCCTACTGGTAAAAGTGCGTGTTGAAATAAGAAATGCTAAATGTGAAAGTGAAATGAAAGTGAAAGTGATATATAATATCATTAACGGCGGCGCGGTGGGTAACCACCCATTCCTAAATTGTAACCACCCATTCATAAATAATAATAAAAATGCAAAAAAGTTATTTTTGATGGTCTAAAGCATTGGTGCCCAAGCCTGGTCCTGGAGGGTCGGTGTCCTGCAAAGTTTAGTTCCAACCCCTATCAGACACACCTGGGATACCTAATCAAGCTCTTACTAGGCTTTTTAGAAACATCCGTGCAGGTGTGTTGAGGCAAGTTGGAGCTAAAATCTGCAGGACACCTGCCCTCCAGGGCACCCCTGCTCTAAAGCATAGATTTTTTTATTATGCATTATACACAGACCACAGAAATGCATTATGAAGGTTAAATCCTTTATCACAAATACACGTGTAAACGTGACAAAATAGACACAAATATCCTGTTTCCATTATATTTGTGAAGCAAACATAAGTTGACTTATTAAACAGATAGTTGCACATACCTGTGCCCTGTTTTTTCTACCATACAGTTTGTTTTTGTTATCTATCAATATGAATAAACAAGGATGGGTGTTTACATTGCCTGTTCTACCATCTTATATTAAAATAAAGTTCTGACACTGGCGATGCATGAAGTGTATTTAGCGTACTGTATTTGTTTTTAAAGTCTATTAGAGGTTGTGTGATGATTTGCATACAACCAAGCTGCTATTCTTGTTTTCAGCATGCTGTGTAATCAGATAATTATACAGAGTGCTCTTTCCATACATGCTTTTGTGTATTAAGGATATTTCACCTGCTGATGTTGTCACATGAATGAGAAAAAGGTCACTTTTTTTAGTTGCTTTGTGGTTATAAGTGTAGCCAATGTGTCTTAAGATGATGAACAAAAGAGTGACTGTTTACCTCATGCGTTTTGAAAAATGGTGACATTTCCAAAGTGTCCCTGATCTCTTTCAGCCGGTTCAGATAGGAATGCTATGGGAAAAGAGACAGTGTAAAACAAAACAATATTAATATTAAACCTATAAAAACAACTATACATTTTAAAAGTATATGGTTCATTTTTATATGGAGTGGCCTTAATTACTGTGCTTACATTTAAATTAATCATTTGGTACATTGAATTTATGTACAAACATGTTTTTACATTGTACTTAGATAAAAAAAAATCTGCATGTAATTACATGTGTAATTAATTTCTGTAATTACATTTATTATTAACCCACCCCTAAGCCAACTCGTACCACCAAACCAGCCAAATGTCCACATTTTGGCCAAATGTCCACACAATATAACAATACCAGTAAATTTTGACCTTGTGTGGACATTTTTTTGGTCTCAATGAGGAAAATGGCTCATAAATCACATAGAAAGAAGTATTTTGAATCAGTTTAGTCTGTACAGTATAAAAATCATTACGTCAATGAGAAGTCCCCATGAAAATAGCTTTATGAGAGTGTGTGTATGTGTACCAAGGTTATTATAGTTAACGAAAAAACAAAAACTAGCATTAAAAAAACACTTTCATTAACTGAAATAAAAATAAATACGCGATTTTTTTTTTAACTAGAACTAACTGAAACAGTATTGTCTATAAACAAAACTAACTGAAACTAACTAGAATAATAGCAAAAACGTCCTTCGTTATTGTCTTTGTTACGGCACCTCAGAATCTGTAATCCTAATTCTATTGGCCAGATCAATCCAGTCATCCTCTAGTCATCCTCACAGTTTCTCCCACAACAAAAACAACGACTAGACATGACAGCAGCACGGTGACAACATTGAATGTGACCCGGGCAGACACTTAAATTAATACTTTTAACAGAAGACACAACTTACTTTTTAACAAGCCTGACACCCCCTCTGTCTCGAAATAAACCAATATATACTGAGTTATAACAGTACAGATTTAAGAAGCGTGATTCAGTGAACATGACAGCCTGCTGTGACTGAACTAAACTTAAACAACTGCAGCGAGGGTAAAGCAAGGCCTTAATTGAGAGTATCTGGCGAAACGTTAGTTTATTTCATAACAAAAAGTTGCAATGGAATTTAAATTAGTAAATCATGCTTCAGTTGGGTTGCAAACCGTAATTGTAAGAAACTTTTCAGATCATAGTGATGTTTTAACTGACTGAAATGATGATTGCTGACTACATATTTTTGATAAGTTGAGTCCTAACATGGGAGACCTCAGAAGCATCATTGCACACATATTTTACTTAAGGCTGCTATTTTGTAGGCTGTTGTATGTGAATATAAGGATGGGTAGATGGTAATGGTAGTGTTCTTGTGTCAAAGAATTCAACCTATCTTTGGTTGAGTTTTTATTATACAATATTTATAAACACTGGTAAATACATAAGAGAAGCGAGAGGACAATTTACTCAGTATAAAATTGTACACATGTTTTAGTTCACACCTGTCCAACTCAGTGGAATGGGTTTGCCAAATAATAATGTTTGTTGGAAATGTCAAAAAGAGAGAGGCACATTTATTCATTGTATCTGGGACTGTTCACTAGTTCAGCCTTTTTGGCACCAAACCCTAAATATTCTGAGTAAATGGCTTGGAACATTAATACGATTGTCACCAAGGTTATGCTTACTGGGAGATAGGGAACAGATGCCAAATATTACAAAAGGAGAGTTCACAGTCATCATGGTGGGGATCTCAGTGACAGCTAGAGTCATCTTAAAACACTGGAAAACTCCCAAATTCCATAATTAAAAAAATGGGCCAATATAATGACTAAAACAGGTTCATATGAATGTCTACTTTGCAAATTACACAACAAGGACAAAGCAGGGGTCCCTGTAGGTATCCCAGTGTGGGAAGACTTTTGGTCTTATGTGACGATGTCTTGTAATACAATTTAAAATTACTCACCAGGTTCTTCTTTTAATAATATTGTACTTTTGTCCATAGTAACCACTGTAGACATTCTGGCTTTACATTTAGTAGGCCACAAGTGATCATTTATAATATGTGTTTGTATTATTTTGTCATGAACCAGAAAAAAACTATAAAAAAACTTGAATTATAAAAAAAATTATACAATATTTATTCAGATAATGTTGTATCTTGCACCTAAAAAAATCCTAATTTACAAAAAATAGCAAACAAATAACTAAAACTAATACTGAAACTAATAAAAACTAAACTAAAACTAAGCAATTTCAAAATATAGAAACTAGTAAAAACTAATAACCAACTAATAAATCTACCTCTAAAAACGAATTAAAACAAAACATCAATTAACGAAACATTAATGAAAAATGCTAAACTATTATAACCTTGGTGTGTACGCAGTAAAATCAGACCACAGTTCCATGCTCCATTCTAATTTATGCCAATGTAATTGTTTCAGCATTATATAAACAGTTAACTATACATTCAGTGTGTGTAAATAAAAGCACATTTATCTTTAATATCTAAAGCGCGTTTACCAGATGAATCACAGAGCATGAATCAGGATGCACATTAGCTTTCATGACACACTATGGACAAACATAGGGTTAAATAAAGGCTCCACCAAAAGCCAAGGACAGTTTCTCTGGAAATGTTTGTCTATAAGGCTGAGCTTTATAAGGAAACACCCCTGTTACGTGGGAATCCTGCAATTAAATGTCTTTGTCAAGGTGCCAACACCTTGTTAATATTTAAACCTGCTTAGATTGCATTTACAGTACTTAAATGCCACAAAAACACCCATGGCAGTCATGTGTCATTATGGAAATAATTATGCATTTGCATGTGTGTATTTATCTGTAAAGTAATCAAGTTTGTGTGCACCATGAACAGTGGTTTTCCAGCAGGCAAACATTCGTTGCACTCAAACAATCTACAACCTTGAGGCTAAATGAGAGTTTAGCTCCACCTGTCCATATTCAGAGACAGGCAGAAGGCCCTGAAGCACTAAAACACGTGACCACACACACTCTTACCAGGATGTTCTTGTTTCCTTTGACGAAGTCTTGGAAGGCTTCAGTCACTTGTTCTCGGGTCTTGGTCTTTTTAAAGTCCCTGTTTACCGTTCCGTCCTCTTTCTGTAAAAGGGAAAGATGAACTCAGTGTACTGGTAAAAAAAAAACATGTAAAAAAAAAAACCTAGTTCTACATCATGGTACAATCTATGCTTTGTACCAGATTAGAAAAACCTGTTAGCACAGAATCATATTTATGATTTAACATGTTTCTAGCATGTTGCTAGCATTAACATGTTTTGGGATGTTGGTGTCACTTGAACATGTTTCTAGCATGTTGCTAGCATTAGAATGTTTTGGCATGTTTGTATCATCTGAACATGTTTCTAGCATGTTGCTAGCTTTGAAATGTTTAGGCATTTTAGTGTCATCTGAACATGTTTCTAGTATGTTGCTAGCATTATAATGTTTTGTCATGTTTGTATCATCTGAACATGTTTCTAGCATGTTGCTAGCATTAGAATGTTTTGGCATGTTTGTATCATCTGAATATGTTTCTAGCATGTTGCTAGCATTAACATATTTTGGGATGTTGGTATCATTTGAAAATGTTTCTAGCATGTTGCTAACATTAACGTGTTTTGGGATGTTGATATCATTTGAACATGTTTCTAGCATGTTGCTAGCATTAACATGTTTTGGGATGTTGGTATCACTTGAACATGTTTCTAGCATGTTGCTAGCATTAACATGTTTTGGGATGTGGGAATCATTTGAACATGCTTCTAGCATGTTGCTAGCATTAACATGTTTTTGGATGTTGGTATCATTTGAACATGTTTC
>CAIGQZ010034990.1:17174887-17195673 GCA_903798205.1 Danio tinwini | reverse complement strand
AATGATCAAGCCTCTTACCTGCTGCTAATGCACTTTTTGTCATGTGACATATAGCCCCTTTAAAGATTTGTGTAAACGACTTTGAACTATAACAGCGCCATCTTAGTAAACATCTTCAAGGAAGCATGATATTTTTAAAGTATGAATTATTGTGTGTCTTAGCTAAGAAGATAGTCATAACAGGTATAAACAAACAACAGGAAGCTTAGCCACAGACATAACTAGAGACATTATTTAGGGCATCTCCATTGACAGATAAAGTAAAAGAGGGGGAGGACCTGCCCTTTGTGCTAATGGAAAGTGAAAAGGACAACTTCTCGTTACTATTATTCATGCAGGACATCTGAAGAGCTCTCATCAACAAAGACTTAGATAGGAAAATCATGATAAAGACCAAACATAAGCCTAAACTCCTCGTCCTTGTCTTAATGGAATCATCGCTGCCTAGTTTGACTTAATTAGCTGAGGTTTTCGAGTTTGTATTAAGCCTTTTTGACATTTTCCATGAACGTGATAGGGTTGTGTGGTTGTGTTCAGGTAGGCCTGAATTACAGAACTGAAATCATGTTGTGAGAGCTGCGGCCTGTCAATGACTGATGTCAGGCTCAAAGGACGTGCCACAAACAGGCTGTGTATGTGTGACAGAAACATTCAGTCGCAATCAAGCTCTTGAAAAAGGCCAGTCCTGCCCCTTTACCTCGGTCTGAAATCCAGGATCTAATTAAACAAATGTGGGTTTCAATGTCGCCACAATTCCACAGAAGACAGCACCGTTATTGACTTATCATTCCAGTGAAGCTCACTTGATGGCATTGTTGTGGCATAACATTCATTTAGACAGCTTCAAATATACAGTAAATGATCAAAAGATTTTGATTATGGTGTGGTACTTAAGGTGTAAATAGAGCAATTTTTAAAGAATTTTATTGATTTTATAAAATGACTTGCATTATATCTTAGTATTTAAGGTGCCATAGAATAAAAATCTGGATATACCTAGACATAGCTGAGTAATAAGTGTTCAGTCAGTGCATAGTAATGAATGTAACACCAAACACCCTAGTTTCCTTATTCCCGTGGTGAGTGCAAAGACGTGGTGAAAAAAGGCCAATTGAAACAACATACTTTTATGCTGAACACTGCATATGTTTTACGCAGCCTTCCAGCCACAACCATCACTGGGAAACACCACACACACTCATTCACACACATACACTATAGACAATTTAGCTCACCCAATTCACCTATAGCGCAAGTCTTTAGACTTGTTGGGGAAACCGAAGCACCCGGAGGAAACCCACTCAAACACGGGGAGAACATGCAAACTCCACACAGAAACGCCAACTGACCCAGCCAAGGCTTGAACCAGCGACCTTCTTGCTGTGAGGCGACATCGCTACCCACTGCGCCTTCGCGCCGCCGCCCTATTTTGGCCTTTATTTTTAAGTCTATTCAAGCTTGTATTAAACATACTATGTATGTGGGACTCATTCAATCATTCATTCTCTGGCTTCTCTCTTCGGCTTAGTCCCTTATGTATTAAGGGTCACTATAGCGGAATGAACTGCTAACTATTCATCATTCACACACACACTCATACACTACCCACTGCGCCACCATTGCTGCCCCTATATATATATATTTGTTATTATTATTATATATCTTATTATATATCTGTTGATATTATACCCTATTTAAAAGGGGTATTAAATGATTTAATATTTAGCCACAAGTGCTGTCAATTAAGCTTTAATGTGTTTTAGGAATTAATATCTTAAAAAATCACAATCAAGCTGAATGTGACGTTGATACATTTTGTATCTTTTGCTAATTTTTCTCATGTCTTTACTTGGGTTTCTAGAGGAAGCATCAAACATCAAATTTCCGTCAAAGCTTTTTACCTTGATGCCCTCGATGCGGAAGCCGAGAGTGGCTGTGGAGCTGATGGTTTCTCTCCACTGCATGTACCTCGGCTTAGTGACCGCTTTCTGTTCATTCTCCTTTTCTGTGGGAGCATTCGGGTCCACCTCGATCATCTTTTGGTACATGTCGGTTCTTAAACTTGGCTTCTTCCTGGCTTTCGTCAGCTCCTCTTCCAGATATGTCCTGCAAAAGAAGAGAAAATAACATTACTCACTGGCTCAGGTTTGCTGAATTTAATGCATACGTTGAATTATCAATTGTTAAAAATTCATATTATGGGCTCTATTGCATTATATTAGATAGAAGGCTTATTTACTATATTTATTTTCATTTTACTCCCTGGTTTAAATCATAAATCTTGCACTCATTTTAGAATGTTTTGCATTAATTGTTAAATGGTTTATTTTCATAACAAAGATGAAAATCTTAATTTTACACAGAAAATATTAATAAGAAACGAATTTTTCCATAGAAATGTTAATTAGCAAATAGAAAGTCTTGTATGATAGCTTTTGTAATATTCCAACAGTTTAAATAATAATTTTACGGTTGTTTTAGTATTTATGATGTTTTGTTACATCCAGTGTTGGGTAAGTTACTTTTTTTGGCCGTTTTGTAATTGTAATTTGATTACAAAAAACAAAGACATTTAGAATATAACTGGATACCTGTAACCATTGACATCCATAGTATGAAAAAGCACTGCAATGTTTGGGTGTTGTGTGTTTGTCTGATGTAATTAGTCTACCAAAATGTGTATATTCCATACAAAGTATGAAGCTGTTCGGTCAGTTGTTGTCAAGTGAGTCGCTGCTTTCAACTGGGTGCACTCAGTATGCGCTCTCAATATACATGCCTCTATTTGAAATAACAAACTTGCACACACAAAAAAACGAAATATGTGAATGGCCCCATAAGCAGCTAAGGATCTCTTCACATTCAGATGATACCTTCACTCCCAATCCTGCACAAAAAATACAATTAAGCCTGTTTAGGTTAAGTTGGGCCATCTTGATTTTGGGCGCCGGTGTCTTCCTTGGCAACGAGTATTGTCATAGAATTCTTTCTATTCAAGTTGCTGGTCGAGTTAAAAGCAGGCGAAAGTTCTTTAGAGACTAAAGTAATGTCTGTATTATATATATATATATATATATATATATATATATATATATATTTGTAATGTAGCGCAATTGGACTAACTTTAGTAACTGTAATAAAAATCCACACATTTAAAATGTGATTTATTACATTACTGTGTTCTCCAAAAATGTGATTAGAATACAGTAACGCATCAGTGTGGAACGCCTTACACCCAACTCTGGTTACATCATTACATTAAAAAGATTAGTAAGTGTACATTATATTGTTTAAATTAATAATACGTAAAAATATGTAAAGAAAAATACGTAAAGATATGTAAAAAGTGAGTAATCTCATTGCCTTAATATCATGTTGACTTGATTTTAAAAAAAAGTGAGTAAACCCATTGTAACTTGGCTTTATTTTTAGATTTGTTATTTTACGTAATTTTAAGGCAATGGGTTCATTTACTTTTTTTTAAGTAAAGTCAACTTATCCCTTACAATGTATTAGCTGTAGTTATGGCAACTAAATATTTATTGTTCATTTATTCATCAACTTCACTTCACTTGGAAACAGGGAGCAAGAAACGGAGAAGAAGTGTGTGCGAATCTGAAAGCGTTGCATTGTTTTGTTTGGACAGGCCAAGCAGAGGTTCTGTTAATATCCTGACCATCTGGTTATCTCTATATTTGTCCATGGCCGCTGCTGTGATTCGGTCAGGCTTGCAACAGCAAACAAAGCATCCCAGGAACAACAGAGATGAGAAAGCTGAGCCGTGAGAGTAAGGAAAACTGTGCTGAGGGATGGTGGATGTGTATTAATGTCTCCTCGCAACAACTTTCCTTCAGCGGATTACATGACAGAGCTGTTCATCATCTCTGAGGAGTAAAGCACTTGTTCATCTTCACTGCTGCTTGGAATGTATAACATCTGTGCAAATAATGGGTCAATAGAACTGTTGATTTTAAAATAACATGCAGGATGTTTTGTGTCAGTGGACATGATGTTGCACAAGTGTGAGATAAGAAAAGATGAAGATTTCATTTTTGCAAGTAGGGGAAATTTGCTTTTATTAGTGAGTTATAGATTCAGCTCTCTGTGTATTTTATTATACACAAGAAACAAACTGTTTTTACTTACAACTTATGAAATATTCTAGATTGCTTCTATGCAGAATACACCACAACACATTGTCATTTTTTTATTATTTATATATAAACAACAATTATATTCATTCATTCATTTTCTTTTCAGCTTAGTCCCTTTATTAATCTGGGGTCGCCACAGCATAATGAACCGCCAACTTATCCAGCATATGTTTTACGCAGCGGATGCCCTTTCAGCTGCAACCCATCTCTGGGAAACACTCATACACACTCATTCATACTCATACACTACTGACAATTCAGCCTACCCAATTCACCTGTACTGCATGTCTTTGGACTGTGGGGGAAACCGGAGCACCCGGAGGAAACCCACACGAACATGAGGAGAACATGCAAACTCTACACAGAAACGCCAACTAAGCCAGCTGAGGCTCGAACCAGCAACCTTCTACAGCACTACCTACTGCGCCACTGCGTCACCAACAATTATATTAATAATTTATATTTTCATTTTAAAGGGTCCTATTATGCAGTGTGTAAATATATCCAGCCTCTAATGGAAAATTTTATAATCTATTTTTTATAATCACATTTTATAAAAAACAGTCTGCAGAAATCGTTTGATTGACATTCTCCCTCTGTACACGTCATCAGAGAGGGAAAGCCCCGCCCATAAGTGATGATCTCTACCTCATTAGCATAGTGTTACAGTCAACAGCGATCTAGCTACTGTAGAACTACAAATCCTGTCATGCATCTTACACGCCCCTGTTCCGGTTTAACATTGAGTACACACACATAGCCAGAGGATCATGATGAACTGATTATATGGACTTTTGAATACAGCACAGATGCACACTTCAGTGCTGAGTCTTGTTTTACTGTACTTTAACATTAAGACACACTTTTCCTTGCCTTGTCTAGCTATGTTTTGACCCTTGTTTCTTTGTTCATGTAGTTTGCCACCTGTACCGACCGCTCGCCTGTTTATTGACCTCGACTTTGGATTATCTGTATGTACCCGTTTGCACCTGTTTTGACTGTTGCCTGCCTGATCAATCTGTCTAATAAACTGCACATAATCCTCAACATCTTTGTCCACCATTCTCAAGAGACACATAGGATGTTAGCCTTTTTTATTCTGCGACTATGCTGACACATTGGCATTTGTAGCTCCACTTTCTTTTGAAAACATGGCTGGGAGCACAATCTCATTTGAATTAAAGCGACAGTCAATAAAATGGCACAAATAGGATCAAAACCTAAAAGAGTGCAGTTTCAAAGAGTTCTAAAACATTATTTGTGGGGTATTTAGAGCTGAACTTTACATACACACTCTAGGTAGGACCATCTGAGACTTATTTTACTTTTTGTAAAAATGGGCATAATAGGTCTCCTTTAAAATTTGCTTAATCAATGTGTTTGTCACTTAAAAATCTATTATTTAATTTTTATTGTTTTAACTTTAGTTTTTTTACTCAGTTTATTGATATTTTTGTAACTTTCACTTTCTATGTGGTATCTTTTATTTGTATTTTTTATTTAATTCTTAATATAATTTTTTTTTAGAATTTATTATTTATTTTTTTATTCATATATATATATACTGTATATATATATTAGTGAAGGAAGTTAAGCTCCAGTTTAATGCAAGTTAAGTTAAAGGTTTTCTTTTCCCTCAAACCTTAAGATTTTAAGGATATACAGTCATAGAGCGGTTGCAAAGATAAGGAATATTGCTTAGCATTTTCTAAAGTATTCTAGGTTCTGAGTGTGGGTGTAAGGTGGTTGAAGTGGTTTGTAGTATTGCTGTATAGTTGCTATGGTTTTCTAGATAATTTCTATTCTGCTTAGGTGGCTACTAAATAGGTGATTTTAACAAATTGTTTATTAGCACACACACACATACAGTTGAAGTCAGAATTATTAGCCCCCCTTTCATTTGTTTATTTAAATTTTTTTTATGTTTCCCAAATGATGTTTAACAGAGCAAGGAAGTTTTCACAGTATGTCTAATAATATTTTTTCTTCTGGAGAAAGTCTTATTTGTTTTATTTCGTTTTTTTTTTTTTTTTTTTTTTACATTTTAAGGTCAAAATTATTAGCCCCTTTAAGCTATATATTTTTTCGATCTACAGAACAAACCATCATTATACAATAAATTGCCTCATTACTCTTACCTGCTTAGTTAACCTAATTAACCTAGTTAAGCCTTTAAATGTCACTTTAAGCTGTATAGAAGTGTCTTGAAAAATATCTAGTCAAATATTATTTACTGTCATCATGGCAAAGATAAAATAATTCAGTTATTAGAAATAAGTTAATAAAACTATTATGTTTAGAAATGTTTTGAAAAAATCTTCTTTCTGTTAAACAGAAATTGGGGAAAAAATAAACAGGGGGCTAAATAATTCTGACTTCAACTGTATATATATCGTGTTTTTTAGACTGGCTCTAAATAAAAGTCTTCAATAAACTCAGTTTGACAGACTAGAAGGTAAAATTGAATTTACCATCAAGTCACTGGTGGATATTACAATATTAATATTGCAATATACAGTATATATATTGAAGAAAAACAAAATGTCACAGCCATAGTTGATGGTTTAGTCTCTTTCTCACAATCTCAGCAAACATACCTAATGCCCATCTTGCAGTCCATGACACAGGGAAGGTCAAAATCGGCCAGCAAGTCCTCCATCTGATTGTACCTCTCTCCATCCTTCTCCACATCTCCATGATAAGCAGGAACGTAGGGCTTTAACACGTCTCTCATCAGCCTGTCCAGACACTGCTGCTCACACTCACAGTGTTTCTTCAGGATGCGGCCATTCGCCCCTGCCTTGAAATTGCCTGAGGAGAAGAGCATGGCATTTTTAGCATATAAAGTATTATCATAAACTGTCTATACAGCATGTTATTTTCTATATGTAACTTCAAAGCAGTTCACATGCTCTGTTACGCAACATCTACATTTTCTTTCTCTGTCCACCCTATACACAACTCCTTAACTTTTCCGATTTTGACTGTAATGTAATATCGTGCACCATTTGTAAAGCTGCTTTGGAATTATGATTATTGTGAAAAGTGCTATACAAGTCCACTGGAATTGAACTGAATTGATTTGAATCTATTGTGGCTGTACCTGCATGGCCAGCCAGCTGGATCCAAGGGTACTTCTTCTTGAAGGACATCACAAATGGGGACCAGTGCACCATGTTCTTGATCTTCTTCCATGATTTATGCTGTTTGGAGACAAAAAAGCAAGCAAGATGACTTTACATTAAAAATCCTTTAGATGCACACGATGTAAAGATTAGGGATGTTCCGATCGATCGGCCAGAGATAGGTATCGGCCGATAATCACATTTTATGACTCGATCGGTACTCTGGCCAATCACATGAACCGATCACAAGTGTTTGTTTATGGGTTTACAAGCAGAGGTAGATCCATTTTTACTTCTTGTGCATACATGCTCCAAATCTTTTCTTTAATGAGACATGTTGCATTCTTCTTTCATCAATTGCAATGTTTCCAAATTGCATCATTAGTCATTTTTCTTACCAAATTTTTATCTGTTTAATTTATTATTTTCTGTAAAGCTGCTTCTGACTACATGTCCATACTAAATGGTTATGAGACTTGTTTAAAGGATTATATGCAACATCCTTTATTTATTCTCTTCTGCTTTATGCAATGTTAAAGTTATGTAAAGCTTGAAGCATCAGAATCAGTACTCTGTATCAGCCGATCACCATGAGAAGGAATCGGTACTGGTATCGGCTCCAAAAATCCTGATCGGAGCATCAATAGTACAGATTGTTTTCAAAGAGCAAGAATGCCTGTAAAGCTTTTTATTATTATTATGCATGCTATTTTATGTATAATAATAATAATAATACAATAATAATTTGTAAACTCCAAGCAGTAAGTAAATTAATGATTTATTCAGTCTTATTGCATTAAAATGATCAAAAGTGACAATAAAGATCCTTAGAATATTACCAAATATTTCTGACAACTCTTCAGAATAAAGTAGAGAGTAAGAAATGGCACTGTTAAAATAAACTGTCTAAAATAACAGTTAAGACTTTTGTGTCTTAGACTTTTAGAGTCTTAGACTTGAGTTAGACTTTCCAAAGGGATAAATAAAAAATCAGCACACCATTATCTAGAGTACAAAAACCCCTCAAAAAGATTTTATGGTGCATAATCAAAGGCCACAAAGAAGTGAAAATGCAAAGTGTGGAAATACAAAGCGTTTTCAAGCAAGTGTTTTTTTGTTTTCATTGAGTGTTTAGAATCGCTGTTGAACGTTGCTCTGAGTAAGAGATTTTAGCTTGTAAACTTAAGCATTTTCTTGCAATTTGCATTTTTGGTGGCTTTTAATGACAACTATTCAAATGTTTTCATACGTTTCTATTGATAATCAGGGCTTCAACCAAACATTGATTTCTTGTCCAAAACAATGGCACATATTGTTTTGTTATTTTATGCAAAACAATCCCCTACATGACCAACCGATTCAAAGGTTATCATTCGATTGAATTAGCATTATCAGTGGACATCAGCTGATAGATAGTAGGGGCCTTCTGCGCCCACTAGTAGGCTCAGAAGGCTGTAATCATCCATCCACATGGTTAATCAGCTACACTCATAGAGAAGACTCCAGATCCAGATCTGTTTTTACAATTCTGTGAAGGTTGGGTTTAGGGTTGGGGTAGGGATAGGGGTAGACATTAATAAAATACAATTAATGGGAAATTTAATAAATAATATAAATAATTTTTATGGTTAGTCAGCTATACTAATAGAGAAGACTTCAATTATGTTTTTTTTAACATTATTGTGACGGTTGGGTTTAGGGTTTGGGTAGGGGTAGATGTTAATAAAATACAATTAATAGGAAATTCAATAAACAATATAAATAATTCTTGTTAACTTCTGGCTGCAGGCGAATTTGAACTATACTGTAGCTGATTAACCATGTGGATGGATTAATACAGCCTTCTGAGGCTACTAGTGGGCGCAGAAGGCCCATACTGGCCCATATTTATCAGCTGATAACCACTGATAATGCCTATTTAATCCAGTGATAACATTTGAATCAAATGACATGACGGCATTTGTATTTCAAATTTGGAAGAAATCTCATCAGTAGCAGAATTTTCTCTCTATATATACAACATTACATTACACTTTTCTGGATTTACGATTTATAGTTGTGTGCTTGAGCATGTGGATATATAAGTAAGTGCCTGGAGGAAGATGAGTAATTACTTATATAATGGCATTTGGCAGTTGGGGTTAATTTCCCTACAACAAAGCCCAAACCAGCACACAATATGCGGGAGAATAAACAAACAAGTCTTTTACATGTATTTCCATACGTTTGCTGGCACTCCTACAGCAGTCAAGGCTGATATCATTGTTTACGCAGCACAGTAAAGAGCTTTATGTCAGAGATTTGTATTCATACCAACATATTGAACATTCAGATTCACAGTATAAACACTGCAAGTGAGTAGGAAATCTTGCTGAATTTTCACCAGGAAGCACTTCAGAATGTTCTTTCTCTATTTGGTCATACGGCAGAAAACAGGCTGTTTTCTAGTTTAGGAGGAGCTGCTCTGCTGAGCCATTACACTGTTATTCCACTTCACTAAATGTCCTTGACTGAGATCTGGCATGGTAAACACATTCTTCACTGGCTCGCAGTGATGGACGAGGGGTTTCCTCGGGTGACCAGGGAAGCCTCTCTCTTTCTCCCCCAGCAGAAGCAGGTTTTGAGCCAGCTCTCCCAGGAAGAGTCACACTGAAAACTACAAATCTAGAAAATCCGTCTGGCCAACAAACGCAAACCACAAAGTGCATTTTTCATGCATTTTGATTAAACAATCGTAAACTATATAAAAAAAATCATATAATTTAGGGTTGTCGTGATATCATTAATTAATCGTACGATACTATACCAGCTAAAATATCACGATACCAAGTTGTATTGCGATGCTGTAATTCATAACTCAAATTATAAAGAAAATTGTCTATACTAATTGAAATATTATATTTTATTAATTCAGAATTCCCTTAAGGCCAAAAAGTATTATTTGCACCTCATTCACTTAAAATTTATTCAATCTTTTTGTTTATTTTCTAGATAACGAACCAACAAAAATACATAAAAATACAGATACAAATTATACAGAATGAAATTTGTTACAAAAAGCATTTTTTTTTCCAAAAAAATTAGGCTATTTGTAGTGGTCAAAATTTGTTTCAATGTTTCATGTTGCTGTTTTGGGTTTTTCATCAAAACATTTTTTTCTGTCTCATCAGGTAACAATCCAAAATAATTGAAAATGTCACTTTGTGAGTGGTTCTTTTAAAGAGATTTTTGAGGTTGTTGTAGATACTAAATCATATTAACAGAAACAAAAATGAAACGATTCAGATGTGCGTTTGAACTGAAGCCTTAGAAAACATGCAATATAGGATACCATAAAAGGTGCAAATTCTACATCATTTTGCAACCCTAAAGGGCTCCACAGACTAGATAGAGAAAATGCTCTATTGTCGCACAAACCTGTGAGCATTTTAGTGACTTTTCCACATGCAACATTATCTATTTTAGGTAAACCATTAATGACGATACTAATTTTCAAAAACTACAGTGGCACCGCCAGAATTTTGGAGCCATAGTATCACGATACTACCATAGTACCGGTAAACTGTGCAACCCTAATATAAACTAATTGAATGTTTATTTTTTATTCATTGTTATTTTATGTTTAATTTTGTTAGTTAACGTTGTGTGCTTTCCAACCATTAAATGAAGGCTAGAATTGTAAAGTCCCGAAATTACAAGTTTTCTGAGGCCATGTGTTAATTTAGTTTCTTAATTTTTTTAAGCCCTCATATACCTATAAACACTTTTTTCCTATAGTAAACTTTTTAAATTGGTATTATTTCTTTTTTTATTATTGATATTTAACAAGACCATACATAGTAATATATAATACAGAATAAGAAAAATTACAGACTGCATTAGTTTTCATATTTTCCCACTATACCCTCAAAATAAAGCAAAAGGCAGGTGTTCTGAAGAGTTTAGCTCCACCCCTAATCAAGCACACCTGAACCGGCTAATCAAGCTCTTATACTAGAAACTTCCTGGCAGGTGTGTTAAGATTTGTTGGAGCTAAACTTAGTAGGACACCGGCCCTCCAGGACCGAGTTTGGACACCCCTGCTTTAAGAGGTCAATATTTCCTATTTCCGATAGTAACTTTTAATTATTATTATTTTTTATTCTTATATAGGAGTTGAGACAGAAAAGTGTGGGGACCAGAGAGAAGAACAGGAACAGCTAAGAACTTTGAGCCGGGAATCGAACTCAGGTCCCCGTAAGCACCTCTAGGCTATTAGCATCGACTCTATTGTAAACTTTTAACTTAATTAAATTAAATTACATAGAAAATATATAATAAACACACATTTTTGTACTGATGCTTTACAATGACTCTCCTTAGGTGTAATGTGCTTATACTGCAAAAACTGCTTATTATATAGCCCATACCCACCCCTACTCCTAAATCTAACCCTCACAAGAAACCCATGACAAATTTTAACCCATAAAGACACCATAAAAGTATAATTATTAACCGTTTTCAATTAGGAGAACACAAGGCATGTCCTCTCAAACCACTTTGATAGAGTACAACTATGCTCTACCTGTTTCATTATACAAATTCTGTCTTTGTAAACCACCAAAACCACTACATACACATATAATCCATTCATTCATTTGTCGTCGTCACAGTGGAATGAACCGCCAGCTCATCCAGCATACGTTTTTACGCAGTGAATGCCCTTTCAGTTGCAACCCAGTACTGAGATACACACATAATCACCCACATACATATATAAAATTATGTGCTTATTATTCATGTAATATTTATGTATTTTTTTCCAAAGAAAAACATGGATTATCTAACAGACAACTGATGCTTTATGCTGATTTTAATAAACATCAAAATAAATGTCTAATAAATATCAGCAGTATTCAAATATCAGCAGCTTTCATGGCTAAGATCATGATTAGTGAGTTCATTCTGGCTTCTCAATCAGCCTGATTTGTGAACAGTTCATTTAATCCATGTTCCTGAAGTACAGCAATCAAACGATTCATTGAAAATATTTGCCTAAATGAACGTTAAGCAGAATGTGCTCACAGACTGGATGTCAATTCTTCTCTCATGCAAAGAAGGACTATAGTGGATGTCAAGATTTTTACTGAACATATCTAGTCTATTTTATATGCAAAACTCTTATTAGAACAACATGGATCACATTTATGACAACTTTGTAGCTTTTTTTTCATTTTGGAGCTTGACACGCCAGCCCATATTTACATATAACAAAAGTAAAGTCTTTTATGTTCAAATAACAAAGTCAAACATGTTTTAGGAGTTTCGTTTTTGGCTGAACTATTTCTGTAAGCTAGACATTACTCCCTGTGGAGGTCTGATTTAATTTAGTCTAGAAAGAGGCCCATAAAAGGTATGAACCATCATCTGCAAGCAGCATGAGTTTTATCTGTCACATGAAGGTTGTCCAGTTCTGCTCCAGTGGACGAAAACCTTTCCTCTCTCCCTTAAGATGCTGTTAAAGAGCGGTGGTGTCTGTAAATGCTGGTGTGTTTTTGGTGCCCCTTTTTTGTCCCTCGTCCTCCCTCTTCTGGGATCGTCTCTAGAGTGCATTGTGGAAAGTCAATGATCCACAGGTCACAACCATTGCTTGAGAAAGTCAAGGGCTGCTGATGTTAATAATACTGTAGCTGTGAGAGTGTGTGTAGATTATTAGAGCTTTCATAAACGGCCAACAAGTATTTACAGTACAAGACATGTTCAATTGTATACACTTTTAATATACAATGTAAAAAAATTCGTAATTGTACGGTTTATTTTTGGCAGCTGGGGTACGGGAAAAAAAAACGTAAAATAACGGGCGTTAAATTACAGAAATTTACTGTAAAATAACACAAGTTGAATTGAAGAAATTTTACAGAAATTTTAATTTAAGGAAATTTCTGCAATTTAATGTCCGTTATTTTACTGTAAATTTCTGTAATTTACCCCAGCTGCCGAAAATAAAACGTAAAATTACAGATTTTTTTAGAGTATATATATATATATATATATATATATATGGACTAACATTAAAGGGTTAGTTTACCCAAAAATGAAAGTTCTGTTATTCATTTCTTATTTCTAATCCCCTTAGACCTTCATTCATCTTTGGATATCAATTTACTATATTTTTGATGAATAAAAACTCAATTTTTAAGATTGCATTTTTAGATTTTTAATCAGTCTGATTTGCTTATAATTTATTATTTACCATGAAGGAGCTTTTTCAATTATCTCCAAATTCGCAATTTTGTGGGTAAAATGTTCCCTCAGTTTCCGGCATCACCTCCTAGCTCCTTGTTTGAAAATTTACTGGAGAGGCCCACAATTTGGAAAGGGATTATATCATCACTATACTGTAAATTATGGCACCAATTGATACATCCCCTTCCCAAATAAAATTTGTGTAAGAAGACGATCTTGGAATTACATATTCAGATGAGAATTGTGAATCAGTCTTATACAGAATTCAGTGCAAGACATGGACTTCTGCAGTGCAAAATTGTACATCATGTACACTGGACAAACCTAAAGCTCTCAAAGCACTTTCAGCATATAGATCCTGCTTGTAATCGCTGTAATTCCACCCAGCCACTCATGCACATATGTTTTTGTCTTGTATAAAGCTTAACTGCTTTTGGGACAGATTGGGAACTATCTGTTTTTCGGGGTATATTTATCTCCCTTCACCCACTGATTGCCATTTTTGAGATTTATCTCATGTCATATAATCTTATAAAGACACAATCTGATTGCATAGCTTTTATTGTGCTCCTAGCCAAAGACTAATGTTGCTTAGGTGGAAGGATCAGAAACCTCCAACCCCAACACAGTGGATCCGTGATGTCCGCTTCTTCCTAAAGTTGGAAAAAATTAGACTGTCTAGAGCAGGGGTCACCAAACTTGTTCCCGGAGGGCAGGTGTCCTGCAGATTTTCGCTTCAACTTTAATCAAACACACCTGAACAAGCTAATCAAGGTCTTACTAGGTATACATAAAACATCCAGGCAGGTTTGTTGGGGCAAGTTGGAGCTAAACCCTGCAGGGACACCGGCCCTCCAGGACCGAGATTGGTGACCCCTGGTCTAGAGGTTCATCTAACCAGTTTAAGAAAATTTGGGACCCATTTAGGAAATATGTCCAAGAACATGTTTTATTGTCAAATATAGACCCAAGTATTTGTTCCAGCAAATTGATTCTTTTTCTTTCCTAAGTTACATACAGATTGTACAATTGTAGTTTTTGTTAAGCCACATTATTATTTACCTTTTTATTTGTTGGTAAGTTGTTGTTGTTTTCATAGTATCAACTTAAGCACATACAATCTATACCTTTTAAAGTATAATTGTTTTTATCTTTTTTTTACCTTGTAATTTGCCATAAAATTCATAGAAAAATAATAAACTTTTTTTTTTATAATTTTATTTATGTTGAATCCTTGCATTTTATTGCATGTTTTATTCTCTCTTTTTGTAGCGCTTTGAGTTTTAAAAAAATAAATAAAATATGCAGTGGTCTTTCGCTAGAATGCGGTCCACCTTTCGTGGCCTTTGCAAGTTATTTAGTGCAATTTAATATGCTTTTTTCTACAGCGCATTGTGTTCTGCACCCTGATTAGCACATTGTGTTCTGCGTCCTGATTGGCTGTAGACCGTTTGACTGATTGGCTGTATCAATCAATCTCCTCTGTGCCGTGTCCCCTGTGCAGTACAGAATGCGTTCATTGATTTACTTAAATCTTGAATCGCTAGTAGTGTGACTCTGAAGTTCTGTACTTTATGTTTGCAAGTCTTTTCTCAAACAAACTCCACAATGTTCTGCACAGTCAAAGGCACCTGCGCACAAAAAGTTTCACTTCTGGACATGCCAAAGGTAGAAGTTACGTGGCTGTAGGGCACCATTACTGAATAAATAAATCTTCTCAAATAAATGTTTAGGCGTAAAAACAGTTTTTGATCTTTGGTAATACTAGACATATTTTTCTATGAAGGTTTGAACTTTGTGAGTGTTTAAACAAGAGAGAAACGTGTGAAAAAGTTAATGCCTGTATGAGAAAAGTGTATAAAGTGTGTAGTGAGGGGTTTTACAGCTATAAAACATCTATAATAAAGCTGTAAAAAATAAAGTTGACTACTTCGTGGATTTCCTCTATTGCAGGTTATTTTTAGAACGCAACTCCCATGAATAACGAAAGACCACTGTATTATTATTATTATTATTATTATTATTATTATTATTATTATTATTATGAAATCTGAGAGCTCTCTGACCTTCCAAAGACATAAATCATAAACTCCCCATAAACATTGAAAGTTGCAATCCAAGAGCCTTTAATCATCCATATACAGCAATAGTCCTAAGAAGTCCAGAAAAGGAACCAAAAACCTTCTCCAACGTTGACTTGAAGCTCTGAAAACTCTTTTGTGCCCCTTCACCCTAAAAATACTGTAAAAATGACTTTGTTTGCCTTTAGGTCAGGGTGTGGGTTTACTATGGGTAGTAGGACTCTTGCATTTTGACTTTAATGGCAATGTACTGTGCATAATAAAATCGTACCCTGACCTGACAAGGAAGAGAAGGTGAACAAAGTTGTATTTTTAGTTTTTTGGTTAACAAAAGTGTTCTTGGAGTTTCGAATGATCACTGAAGTCCCACTGCAAATATTGCTGGGTTCCACACTATCGATTTATGTTGGGTCAACACAAAGGAATTAAGTTAAAAAGTTACGTTTTTACAAATTTAAGTAGATTGAACATAAAACAATTAATTTGTCCAAAAAAACTCAGTGTATTGTTTCAGCTCATTTTAAATAAGTAGTTTGAACAAACAGCAAACGTAATTTTTTGAGTGTAAGTGCACTGTATCTTGAGATTTCGGATTGTAAAAGCACCAAGCCAAACAGCTGGATTTCTGTGGCTTTTTGCCAAATTAACATGCTTTTTTGCTCCGATTTTTGTTTGTTTGTAAAAAATATACTGTAATAATGGCCACGATTTTTAAAGTGAAAAAAAGAAAACAGTAAAAATGCTGCAGTAAAAAAACCTATCAGGCAGTTTCCTTAATATATACAGTAAATAACAGTAAATTTACTTTCTCAGAATAACTTGTTACAATTTTACAGTTAAAATCAGAATTATTAAACCCCCTGAAGTATTAGCCCCCATTCTTTTTTAATGAAAAAAAATTCAACACATTTCTAAACAATAGTTATAATAACTCATTTCTAATAACTGATTTATTTTATCTTTGCCATGATGACAGTAAATAATATTTGACTACATATTTTTCAAGACACTTCTATACAGCTTAAAGTGACATTTAAAGGCTTAACTAGGTTAATTAGGTTAACTGGGCAGGTTAGAGTAATTAGGCAAGTTATTGTATAATGATGGTTTGTTCTGTAGGCTATCGAAAAAATATATAGCTTAAAGGGGCTAATAATTTTGACCTTAAAATGTTTCTTAAAAAATTAAAAAAAGCTTTTATTCTAGCTGAAATAAAACAAATAAGACTTTTTCAAGAAGAAAAAATATTATCAGACATACTGTGAAAATTTCCTTGCTCTGCTAAACATCATTTGGGAAATATTTAAAAAAGAAAAAAATTCAAAGGGGGTTTATTAATTCTGATTTCTATACTTTCTATACGTTTAATATATTACTTTTTTTCTGCTTGTGGAAAAAGTTGTTTGTGTTGAGCATATGACTTTCTCATCTCCACATGCTTATGGTTGTTATTTAGTCTGTGTAGCAAAAGTAGGATGTGAAGATGTTAGTATTTCAAAATATAGGTGTATAACACTATAAATGTATGAAATACGGTACTGTTGAAATTTCATTTGTGGTATCTAGCTTATTTTTAAGAAGAAAACTCTGGGAACCACAGCTTTTTACCATAAATTCTTATGGATTTCTTTTTTTTTTACCTAATTTAAGAGTTCTGCATTCATGGTAGCTGACAGCATTATAAAGTTAAGGCATAAATGTTTAATATCTAAACTAGAATACTATTTTGCAGTCTAACTATACGTAGAAAACAAAGCAAACCAGAATCTATTACCTGTAATGTTTTGACCACCAGGATGGCTGACGTGGCGAAAAAAACAAACACGGGAACGATGAAATTCCAGATGTGCGTAATGAAAGATGACATGGTAAATATCGGCAAGACAATGCGCAAGTGTGCCTGCGTGCAATCACAACGTGCGCTGGAATTTGAGTGAAGGAAAGTGCAGGGCGATGCGAATTTCACATTTGTTTCCATACAAAGCATTCAAAAGCACAATTGGCTGATGCAAATACGCTGGTAGGCCAAGCTCAATGTGCAGAGACCGCATTAAAACTCCCTGGCATGCCTGCGAGGGCCACAAGCAATGCAAATGTTAAGTCTTCTACAAACTCACCTGGAATTCAAAGAGTTTGAAACAAATAGTGGTATAACTTCTACTATGCACAGGTAAAAGAATGGTAATGTAATTTGGCAGAATGCCCAACAATGGCTTAAAAGTGTATAATAACATATCTGATTTCTTCAATATAAAGAAAACCAACCTATATTCTCATAGAAATGCAATGATAAAGATGTAAACAAGCATTAATTAAGAAACAAGAGCTGCATGATAAATATCATCCAAACTGTTTAATAAATATGTAGAAGCATGCATGTGGATCACATTTCAAAATTGAAATATACAAATGTACAGTACACACAATTCACTGTCTAGTACTTATTTGATTATTTTCTTTCATTTATTTTTTTGGCAAACAAAAAAAACTATCTTGATCTTCACCAAATCATCTATATGAACATCAAAACCAACTTTTTATGAAGTCATATTTATAGTTACCTTTTCTATGAACTGAACATCCATTGTATGGATATAAAAAACAGGCATTTTTTATATACAGTGCTCAGCATATATGAGTGCATCCCCCACAAATCTCTCATTTAAATTAATACTTTCTATAGGATGCTTTACAGTATTATATTTGTGCATATACATTAGATTAGTCAGTACTGAAGACAAATCTGGTGCTTATCTAACAAAATAACCTACAATAATGGTTAAAAAAATAGTAATAGCAAAAAACAAGACAAACTAAAAATATGTACAATTTTGTTGAAATGTTGTAGTTTAGAATTTAATTGTATTATCTTTTCATTTCTAAAGATATTCTGTGACTAAAATATTATTTTAATAAATATATCTGTTTAATAAATCTGTTTTGTTTAAATGCACCAACATATATTACTCATATTTACTGAGAAATAAATAAAAATATTCATTTTTAAAATGGGGTATACTTGTTTATGCTGAGCACTATATAAAGAGGAAGCATCTGAATAAATAATTGTCATCAGAATAGTTGTCTTGCAGATTTTATTCTTTAAATCATTTAGAAAATGGAAAAGAAATATAATCGTAAAAAAGCGGGACCAGTATAGATCCTTGTGCAATGCCTTTTTTACCTGTTAATGAAGCTTAGGTGTAATAATCTAGCAAAAAAAGTGGCGCAGTGGTTAGTACCATCGCCTCCCAGCAAGAAGGTCACTGCTTCGAGCCCCAGCTGGGTCAGTTGGCGTTTCTGTGTGGAGTTTGTATGTTCTCCCCATATTGGCGTGGGTTTCCTCCGGGTGCTTCAGTTTCCCCCACAGTCCAAAGTCAACTTGAACTGCCAACTTATCCAGCATATGTTTTATGCAGCGGATGCCCTTCCAGCTGCAACCCATCACTGGGAAACATCCATATACACTCATTCACACACATATAGGGACATATTAGCTCACCCAATTCACTTATAGCTTATGTCCTTGAGCACCCGGAGAAAACCTACACTAACACGGGAAGAACATGCAAATTCCACACAGAAATGCCAACTGACCCATCCGAGGCTCAAAACAGCGACCTTCAAGCTGTGAGGCGATCGAGCTACCCACTGCGCCACCGTGACGCCCGCTATACTGATTCAGCTTATTATAAATAAGCAGTTTGAACAAGCAGCAAACGTATTTATCAAGGGCTGAACACACTAACTTTGCATTCTGGCTTGGGCTGGGCTCGAACCAGGGACTTTCTTGTTGAGGGAATCGTGCTAACCCCTGAGCCACCATGCCACCCTCTTTGTGTAAAAAATCTCTTTAAATTTTTTATTTAATAAATGGTTTCAGTAAACGAAAGAGTAATGGTTTGTTTCTGTGTAGCTGTATGGGTCTGCAGTGTGCTAGTCAAGCGCGTCGGTCATCTGAATGTTTAAATAAGTAAAGGACAGTGTCAGCGGTGTTTTAGACTGAGATGAGGTCAGCACCTTGTTTTGACATCACCAAGGTGATTTGTGAGAAACCGACTTCCTTTTTCCCGAAACCTGATGATAAATGAAATATTCCTGTGACTGTTGTAGACCGAAGATGAGACTGAGATTAGCAAAGTATATCTTTCATTTCAGGTTTAAGAGCTTGTACTGGAACTCTATTAAGAATTTAAAAGAAATAGTTTGCCCAATCTAAAGTTAACAGAGTAGTACTGTTGTTTGTTAGTTACATGAAACTAAAATAACTTGTGTTATTTGAAATATAACAAAAAAACAGAAGTCTAGGATTCTAGGACATCTTCTCAAAGGTGGTTTAGCTTATATCAGTAAAACAACAAGGTGTTTAAAAACATGAATTGCTGAACACAGAAGTAATATACTGTACGAATAATGAGTAATAAAATCCTATTTCTGTTTATTTTAATGCATTGAAACATAACCTTTCTACATTATGATATATTGGCATTTTTAGACTTTAATTGTATGAGGCAAGCGTTTTACATTTACACATTGAATAATTTGTCTCCGAGAGGTTTAAATTTAGATTTTGATTTGAAATCTTTTTTGTAATTGTATGTATGTATCTCATATTGTCATGTGTATTCTGTTGCATGTGTGTGTGAGTTTTTGTCTCCCCCACCCCTGTTTACTGGCTTGTTGGTTGATTAGTGTGATTATTGTTTGCAGGTGTGATGTGTAGAGCTTGACTATTTCTTGAGTTCTTTAATTGTCTTGTTTAACCTGATGAAGATCATGTAGGTCGAAACGTTGTTACATAAAAATTTTTTGACAGCTAAAGTAGCAGTGTGCTAATTTTCTTTTGACCTTTTATCATTTGATATATAACAAACATTAACAGAAAAAAAATGTATAAAAACTTTGTGGGCTAGTTGCCAAGTAAATAATTACATTTAAAACTAAAATAGCTAAAAATGTAAGCTAAAATAAAAAGCAAAACAAGAAATCATAAAAATATATAACATAAAAATTGTTAAAAATTTGCAGCAAAATTATTTAAACTGGTCCAAATAAAAAAAATTAAATATTAATAAAAAATAATAATAGTATATAAAAAAACAGAAGTTACTCAGTGATACTGAAATAACAATGTCAAAATAACATGCCAAATATAATCATTTATTTACCTTCATGTTGTTACAATCTAGTAACATCCATAT
>CAIGQZ010034990.1:17140979-17151984 GCA_903798205.1 Danio tinwini | reverse complement strand
GTAAAAAATTCACTATGATTATCACACATCATGAACAGTAGATAGCAGTTAAACCCGCAGCTTAGTTGTGCAAAATTTCACAAGTGACACAAGTAAAAGGACGGGCATGCAGGTTTAATGGAGTGTTTGGCCTGAGCGTCAAAGCCGCCACTTCAAGAGAGCATGTCGACGTGCAGGGGGGCATCAAAGCAGAAACTCATCTGCTTCTCAGAAACACACTCACACAATAACATTCCTTATCACTAGCAGCTGTGCTCAGAACAGCTCATGTCATTCTGTGGCTCTTCTTCTTTTCTGCACGGTTAGTAGTGATAAATGATAAAGCATGTTACAAACAAAACAAGTGTTTTAACCCAAATTGTAATATAAATATAAACAACCCAAAAGTTGAGTTAAAATATATATTTAATTTAATAAAAAATAAATATAATAAAGTAACTCAATCATTATCCTTATCAATAATATTTTATTAAAAATCAAACTTGTGTTAAAACAGCCCTGCATTTCTTTGTGTGTAGAGTTCCTTCCACCCATTTTAAGTGTAAACAACCACACATTAGTAGTAGTAGGGTGGTTTCCCCATATAGAAGTGCTCTGTGGCACATATAAGTGAAAAAAGTGTCCAGCGCAAAAAAAAATAAATAAAAAGGGGGGGGGGGGGGGATGTTGCACTTCCTGTGTGTTGCATATGAAGCGTCTGAACCCCAGCTGTCTGAAGCAGGCTTGTCTTGACGTCAGCGGGTCGCCAAGCAACCGTCAACCACAGGGGTGTTACATTTTCCACTGCTCGTAGCCTTCAGATCCTCGTGTGCTCGAATCAAAACTCACAGCACAGAAACTGTTTGTGACTCGCAGAAGTGGAAGAGTTCAGAGCAAAGCCGTGCTGAGACTTAACAAACACACACACACATGGCTCATTCTTCTCACTCTGGGTCATTATTTGAACAACACATGCAGTTTGTGCATTTCATTTTTGGGGTTTAGAAGTATTTATGCACTTTTTTGGGAGGGTTCTGGTGAAGATTTAAGCCTTCCAACCAATTTTGTGGTGGGTCTAGTTTGGCTAATGGAAGATGGAGAGTGTTTGGGGAAACCTGCCGGAAACCATTATTATTTCGCGTATTTGGTTTGTTGTCAATAATGGGTAGCACCATATTGATAAAGTCATAGAGGTTTTTCTATGATTTTTGCATTTTCAGCATTGTTGTAACTGTTTAAATCATGAATATGTGTTTGCATATTATAAATATTTACATTTGTACAATTTTAGCATATCATGATAAACTTTTTAATTATAGGAGCGTTTTCTTTTCCAGCTGCATTTCCTGTTTGGAATCCGGATTGCCTGTTAGGTAGACAAATTGAAGATGGGATGGAGTAAAAGTATTTGTGAGAAACTTGTTGGAAAACACCACACCATGTATAAATTACACACAACAAAAGTCACCAACTTGTTTAACTTTATACCACATTCTCACTCCTGTTATGAAAATTATATATTATATGACATTAGTATATGCATTTGGTTATATATAAATAATAATTTGTGTCTGAGAGAGTATGTGTGTGAGTGTGTGTGTATATATATATATATATATAACAACAGTTCTGTCTGGTTCTCGAATCTGATTAGCTGATAGTCGTGATATATTCTGCAATAACTGCTCTCGTACAGCCTCTTCACCCTTCTGTATTACTCCGTCCACATAGAGTGACAGCAGATCAATAAACTCACCACAGTTTGACAAATATTGCAGCTGTTGAACAACATAATGCACTTTTGAGGCTTTTTAGGTACAAATGTATTTGTTTAGATTGCAACTGTGCAGTTTATTCATAAGGATAGTGCTTATTTTAAATATGTTTAATTTCGGCGATACAGCACGTCGGCATCCTTCAGCCTGTCATACTGAGCAGAGCAAAAAGGGTTGACGTTCCGCCACAAGATGGCGACAGAGACCGCATAATATGCCCTTAGAGGAGAAAAACTCAGCAAAATTTCAAACTACAGCTGATCAAAACATTATTTAACAAGTGACGTTCTAAGTTCGATCTCTCTCTTTTGTATGTTGTAGTGCTGTAATTGTACCATAGTAATCTGGTGGTGTTTGCTTTGCGTGGTTAATTATTGTGATATCCTGATTGCAACAGAGAAATACTGGGAAATCTCTTTAGACTGATAGTATTTCATGCTGTTTAGCCTTATAATAAATTAAATGTGAGCAAAAATCACCTGTTTTGTCATCACTTTAGATATTATGCTATAGAATCATTCAAATACTAGTTTTAAAGTGACGTTTGTGAAGTAGCAACGGTTTCTGCTGTTCTGACATTAGCTGCAGATGTAAAGGAAATATTTTTTTGACTGTCCGTGTTTGATTTTCTTTTATATATATACACAATTATGCCGTCAAACTGTTGTATGAACAATATCACACTCGAAGCAGTGCTGTATATCATCACTGGTGCCTCCCACATAATATATTATATATTAAATAAAAAAAAACTAATCAAGATTTTGGTTTATGCTCAAACTTTCACAATTATTCTGACTCCCTTTTTAAATGCTTACTTTTCACTGTTCAAATAATTCATGATCTGACTTCTTATTAACAACACTGTCTGTGTGTGTTCATGTGTGCCACCCCCCTACCCTCCCACACACACACACACACGATCTCTCGAAAGCTGTCCGCCCACTTACTTCAGCCTGTTGCCTGCAGCTCCACGGGCCTAGGCATGTTTCATCATACCTTATTCAAATTCTCACATAAGATTTAAAACCTGCTGGGCTTACATTAGATTTAAAACAACCAGCATTTATTAAACTGCCAATCATTTTAATCTAACGCAACATCGTTTCAATATTGACCTAATAGTCAACATCAAGGCCAATTTAAGAATTAAGAAAACATTGTTGTTGTGCTTCATGTACCAGAGAAAAAATACAATTATAAAAATACAATCCTGTATTTAAGAGTCATTGTGTATACTGTGTTTTTATACATTTTGTTTTTATACATTTATTATTTTTTTATTCTGTTTTCATTTAAAGTACTTGCTTGTCTGTTTATTGTAAATGTTTTGTTTTAGTTTAACTACATGACAATGAAAAATATTTCATTGTATTTCTAAAGTGTTTAGTTTTAGTAAGTTGTTTATTTTAATTTACTGAATCGTCAGTATTTAGTTAACATTTTTTTTACTTTTTTTAAAAAGAAGAACAAAGGACAAAGCATTGTGTGTGTGTGTGGGGGGGGGGGGGGGCATTGTGTGTGTGCTTTTGTAAATCAGTCGTTTACAAAAGGATTTAGCTTAAATGTACAGGAAGTTTTACACCCAGTGGTTGAACTAGGTAAATAGAAAGAAGCAACGGTACGCGATAGAAGGAATATTTCATTCATTCATTCATTTTCTTTTTGGCTTAGTCCCTTTATTAATCCGGGGTCGCCACAGCGGAATGAACCACCAACTTATCCAGCACGTGCTTTATGCAGCGGTTGCCCTTCCAGCACACTCATTCACACTCATACACTACGGAGAATTTAGCCCACACAATTCACTTGTACTGCATGTTGTTGGACTGTGGGGGAAACCGGAGCACCCTGAGGAAACCCACGCGAAAGCATGGAGAACATGCAAACTCCACACAGAAACGGCAACTGACCCAGCCAAGGCTCGAATCAGCGACCTTCTTGCTGTGAGGCAACAGCACTACCCACTGCGCCACTGCGTCGCCCTTAGAAGGAATATTTCCCATATTAAAAGCTGTTTTTGTCCTAGCCAACACCTGAAATTTCTAATTTAGCAACGGCTTTTAAGTCTTGCATCTGAACAACAGGATAAACTGAGAAACTGACAACTTTTAGCCTTAAATATATGTGAGTTTGAATGCCATACGTTTCACATGACTTTTATTGCCATACTGAACGCAGCAGCAGACAGTTTACCTCAGATCTTAAAAATAAAAATAAAAAGTCAAAAACTTACATACAGCACCTTTAAGTGTATGAAAAGAGTGTAATAGTAAATTAATTACATGCATATTAGTCATAACAGTATTATTAAATTGTGTTTTTTTATTTTAGCTATATTTATTTTAAATAAATAAATTAAAATAAGAATAATTTATTACTCCCATGCACAATGATAATTACTATTATTGTTATTATTATTATTATTATTATTTGTTATAAGCATATTTAATCTAATTTAATTTGCTATTACCTGCATTATTGTTTATATTTATCATAGTTTTTACCCTATGTCCTCGTCACTGTCACTGCGCTAAAGTAAACTTGTCTGAATCATGCCGTGTAAAAGCAGCTCAGCACTTTGGTAAGTAAACAAAAAGTGTCAAAGACTTGCAATATAAATGCTTGCAGCTTTTGCTCACAGCAAACAGCTTGGTTAGGCTACACTTGCTGTTGGGTTTGCTAGAGCAAGTAACCACAAGCCTGTGCGCAGAGACAGACAGACAAACACACACACACACACACACACACACACAAGGGCTCTTCCCTCATCTGATCGACACAGGAAAAGGAGACACCAGATCAGGGGAGTTACTGAGCATGCAAAAAAAACAAAACTCTACCGCACCAGGACACTGTTATCTCATCTTCCTTATTAATAGAGCTTAGCTTTCTTCATAAACTACAGTACAACAACAGTGCATTGCGAACGTGAGTTGAGGCAGCAGGAAAAACATTTATAAAGATAAACAATGATGAGTAGTCTTAATAGCTGAGCAATAGGTGCAGTTTGTGCTTTAAATGCAAGACTCTGCAGGTGACTATATTCATATAGCGTTGGGGTAACGCAAGTAATATTACTTTTCTAAGTAATGGGTAATGTATCGTATTACATTTAGAAAAAGTAAGTAATAATATTATTACTGGGTAGCTGGATTAATCGTAGCACGATTGCCTCAAAGCAAGAAGGTCGCTAGTTCGAGACTCGGCTGGATCAGTTGGCATTTCTGTGTGGAGTTTGCATGTTCTCCCCGTGGGTTTCCTCCGGGTGCTCCGGTTTCTGCCACAGTCCAAAGACATGCATTATAAGTGAATTGAATAAGCTAAATTGGCCGTAGTGTATGTGTGTGAATGCAAGAGTGTATGGGTGTATTTCGCATCCGCTGCGTAAAACATGCTGAATAAGTTGGCAGTTCATTACGCTGCGGTGACCCCTGATTAATAAAGGGACTAAGCCAAAAAGTAAATGAATGAATAATATTTGAGTTACTTAAAAAATGTAATGCAAGTTACTTTTTAGTTTCATTATTTAGCTTTTAAAAAAGTATTCACAATGAGACACGCAGTCAATGAGAGAATGTGTTCATTATTTTGAATGCTTCGAAGAAAAGGAAAAGGAGATTGTCTCAATGGACAGTGATTTTTACTCAAGACATTGCTTTAAACTTTCAATAATCTGTATATACAGCATGTATAGCTGTGGGGTCAGGAAGTTCTCATATAACATTGTCCTAAAATATAATTTGATAT
The DNA here is from genome assembly GCA_903798205.1 of Danio tinwini. Lineage (NCBI taxonomy): Eukaryota > Metazoa > Chordata > Actinopteri > Cypriniformes > Danionidae > Danio > Danio tinwini. The sequence continues at coordinate 17,146,480 of CAIGQZ010034990.1, read as the reverse complement.
GTTGATTTTTAAAGTAAATGTAGGTGTAGGTTATACAGTGCAATGGTAATTGCAGAGCTCCTCTATTAAAAAAAAGAAAGAAAGAAAAAAAAAAGGAGGTCAAGCCTTAGCCAGGTAATACAAAGTAACGCAAAAGTAACATAACCCATTACTTACCTTAAAATGTAACTAAGTAACGCAACTAGTTACTTTTTTTGAGGAGTAACACAATATTGTAATGCATTACTTTCAAATGTAACTTTCCCCAACACTGCATATAGGCTATATATATATATATGTTTGTGTATGTTTTTTATTGACATTAGAGTCTAAGTTTGTTTTGGTGTTTTGAGAATCTCTTTTTATCGTTTCATATTTCAGAAAATATGTATTTGTTACAAATTTATGTTTTTTTGCTGAATAAAATGTACTGAATATAAAGAGGCAAATTGTTTATTAATACATCTGTTGAATACATCTCTAGCATATAAACATTAATAAAACGGTGAAAAATGATATATGTAGGCGGAGATTGCTGCTCAGATGCTCAGTGCATTTTAAGAAGAGCGCCAATGTTTATCTTCACTGAAATCTACAAACACTAATTGATAAAGTGTGACAAATGCAACACTTAAAAATTTGTTTTCTTCACGTTAGACTGGAAAAAAAACACACAAAGAAAGGCCAAAAAATCCCAAAGTCTCCAAAATGACAAAAAGCATGTACTTGTTTGCAGCGTCTCACCTTAAATGTAATTTTAAGCAGTAAAATTGTGCATTCAAGCATTAGTATGAGAGCAGTAACATGGTAAACAAACTATTATAGTGGATTATTATGCTCAAATGAGTGATTGTGTCTTTTTTTTTACTTACAATTGGGGCTGCACAACATATCATTTCAGCATTGATATCACAATGTGCAAATTTGCAATAGTCATTTGTATGAATTTTTAATTCATTCAGTCAGAAAGGCTCTCAAAGCATGCATCTGCGATTAAAATGTGACCTTTGGTGGACAGTAGCAGACTCCGAAATGAAATGCAGATTCAGAGTTCCACATGAGGTTATTAATAGCAAATAATATAAATATTACAATCGTAAACATGAGGTGAGCAGGTTACATTGTAACCCAGTGTCATAACAACAACGATTTGCAGTGATATTGCAAGATCTGCAATGTTGGGGCTACAAATAAATAATAAAAAAGTTCATAAGATGTGGTTTGTGGAGTTCTAGCAAAGTTTAACTCTAATAGTGTGAAAGATTTTTGTTTGGATGAAGTTTTAAAGCCTGTGACTGTACGATTTAAAATGAAATTAAACCATTTAGGCACAAAAAATTATAAAGTTTGTCACTTTAACGAAGATTAACTGTTTCATTATTGATACAATGAGTTTACTTTTGATTATTGATTTTCTGTGCTTCAATACTCCAGAAAATCATAGAGTTCTGTTTAATTAATTTTCTTTTTCTATTGTTTTCATCTTTGCTTTGATTTGTTACATTTAAAAATATATATATTTTTGGACAATTGTTTATTTAATGCAGATGCACTCTTCAACAAAATCATCCCAATCATTGTAAAATTATGACTTCTTTCCAAATAGTGTCATCTTGTGAAATTATGTCAGAATTATTAGCCCCCCTGAATTATTAGCCCCCCTGTTTATTTTTTTCTGCAACTCCTGTTAAACGAAGAGATTTTTTCAACACATTTCTAAACATAATAGTTTTAATAACTCATTTCTAATAACTGATATATTTTATCTTTGCCATGATGACAGTAAATAATATTTGACTAGATATTTTTCAAGACACTTCTGTACAGCTTAAAGTGACATTTAAAGGCTGAACAAGGTTAACTAGGTTAACTAGGCAGGTTAGGGTAATTAGGTAAGTTATTGTATAATGATGGTTTGTTCTGTAGACTATCAAAAACAAATATAGCTTAAAGGGGCTAATAATTTCTACCTTAAAATGATTTAAAAAAAAATAAAAACATGCTTTTATTCTAGCTGAAATAAAACAAATGAGCCTTTCTCCAGAAGAAAAAAATATTATCAGATATTCTGTGAAAATTTCCTTGCTCAGTTAAACATCATTTGGGAAATATAAAAAAAGAAAAATCAAAGGGGGTTTAGTAATTCTGATTTCAACTGTATATCACAAAAAAAACTAAATACTGCAATGTCAGTTTTTCGAGTATCATGCAGCCCTACTTCTTATTTATTTTGATATACTTTTAATATTAACATTACCCACAATCCCAAGAAAAAAAGTGTTTATGTGTGTACATTCATAGCACAGCTTGTATGACACAAACATGGGCCACACACACATAACCACACACTTTTAGAAAGCTGAGTTGAGGCAGCAGGAAGAAAATTTTTTGCACATCTATACTTAAACTTAATGAGCAAATTTTTACACACCAGTCCAGGGGCATTCCCAAAACACACACATCCTCACGACACACCTTCCTTACAAGGAAGAAGTGTATAAAAATAGTACAGTATGTCTTCGGAAACTCATAGTTTTTATACTTTCACTTTCAGCGCTATGAAAATATCTGCAGCTCCAAAAAAGACCATGAGTTTGCAGTGTGTGTGTTGAGGGATCCCCTCTGCTGAGCGAATGGGACGTAATTAGCAACGCTAAACCACAATGCACCGCCATTAGTGCTTAAAAGGCAAGCCCACTGGAAACTTTTCTGGGTCACTTATTTGACCAGAAAGCACTGATAACACATTGGTGGTTTTTATCACTTGTTCAGTTTTTCCGAAGGTCTGGTGCGACCCACAAATAAAACAACGCTGCAAATGTTTGTAGTCTACAATGAACAACGATATGTTTATTCCTTGTGAATATCAGCCCAGACCGTGTTACTGCAAGTGGGGAGAGGTGAAGCCCAAGCATGAAATGTGAGATAAACCTGTTTTGGATGAAAGAGTGAGATCATTGTGCGCATCTGTCTTGCAACTTTTAGCGTGATAAAGCTTTATAAACACTTTCCTGTGATGTTCTTGTGATGTCTTCCATGGAGATTCAACGCTAAGGAGTCATATGATGTACTTTTTCTTTAGTCTGTTATGTACCTGATGTGTATAGGCATGTGCTGATATTCAATTATACAGTTGTGGGTACTTCAAATTACTGTAAATAATGGATTATTATTCCAACTTAAAATGTCTTTTTAAAAGTGCCATAAAATGAAAATCTAAATATACCTAGGCATAGCTGAATAATAAGAGTAGCCCTTAAATTTCAGTCATTGGAAATGACATACCATAAGTTCAAATACCGTTGTTTCTGTGGGTGTAAAATCCAGTGAAAACAGGCCAATCGAGAAAATGAATATGCACACTTCAGGCAGCATTTGGTTTATTTTTACAACCCAGGCTCGTTCTGATTACAAACCCCTATATACATTTCTGGAGAGCACCAAATACATCCCATGAGCTAGAGCTGCACGATTCTGGCCAAAATGAGAATTGCAATCTTTTTGCTTAAAATAAAGATCATGACTTTCTCACAATTCTGTAGATGTAAAATAAAGGTTAATATGAGTCAGCTATTAATATTGTTAATTCAGAATACAACTATTCATAATTCTGATGTTGAATTATTGGGTTTGAGACATATGCTTGCAATCTGTCATTGACAACATTGTTAGACCATTTTTTTCTACTGCTAAAATGAGACATTTTGTCATTATCAGATTTCCTCTTGCATTATATTCAACATTATATAGGCTAGAGTAGTTATACTGACACTGTTAAACATTTATTCTCATGCACAGCACTCTGTGTTCGCTATGAAAGAAAAACGTATCAAATGCTTATCTCGTAATCATAACTCTAAAATGCGTTATGATTATTTAAATGATGTGCGCACACTTTTGGTTTCATTTTTACTGCTAAGTGCGGTTCATACTTCCCGCGCAGCTCCCAAACGATCGCTCTGTGCCACAAACTGAATGTTATTTACAACTTTATTACCTGTTCACAGCCTATGCAGGTTCTGTTCACTAAAGTAGACTTTGTTCACAGGCGCGCGCCCGCCCTCTCTGTGGTAACAGCTCACGGTCAGCTCATGTCACGTGTGATTTCGCGGCCACGAATATTTTCGTGAATATTACATGAAGACAGAAATGACATTTGTGGGTGAATTATACCTTATAAATACAGTATATGACTCTTTCAACACAATTTGGAGGTGTCCATGTTGCTGAACATTGTATGTAAAACAACGTGAAGACTTGTGCGGCCGTCTTTGCTTTTCTCTTGAACTTGAAAATATGATTGGCAGAATCGTATAAATGCTGGATTAAGATCGTCTAGGGAGTCGAATCGAGATCGCGATCTTTTTACAATTAATTGTGCAGCTCTACCAGGAGCTGTGTTTTTTTGCAGTTTTTGTTTTCGCGAATCCACCAGAGCCGCTGTTGACAGACCGACTAATCAACTGACTCACCCTCCTCCTTCCCTAAACCCAACCGATAGTGTTTTAAAAAGCAACAACTGACCCGCTCACTCATTTCCCTAAACCCAACCAACAGATTTTCAAAAGCAATCCAAAAAAAAGAAAAGCCCTCACCTGATTTTTACCACATTTTTAGATTTTACTACATTCTCAGCCTGTTTTGTACTTGTTTATTTTATTTTTGGGGTTTTGTTTTTTGTTTAACTTGCTTTCCAGAACTGTTCTTCGCCAGACTCGAACCCCGTCGTCTCTGCATCTCAAATCCCCCAACATATGCGGGGAACCACTGAACAAACTAGTAACAGCGGGAAAGCCGTCCATACGGAAGTAATCGTCAGCTGATAAGCACGAAAAGGTACGATGTCATAACATTCTTTTTTAAGATAAAATGCAGCCAAATGTTCCTCTGGCTACATAATTCGCGATCTCTAGAAATGTATACAGGGGTACGTTTTCAGAATGAGCCTATGTTGTATTTTTAAGTTGATCTAAGCTTGTATTAAACACATTATGTATGTGCGAGAGTGGGACTTTTATTTTGGAAATGAGAGCTCTCAGGTTATGCTACCAGGCTTGGAGTGTTTCATCACATCACAGCTCAAAGTTATAATGCAAAATTCAGGAAAAACGGATTATAAATGTATTCAGCACCCTGGTCTGTAACTGATTGTTTTGCTCGTTTAACATGTACATTGTGAAATTTGCCCACGTATTTGTAATGAGGCAACAAACATGTGTTTTCATATACATTAAAACCACAAAATTCAACTCTGTAAACATCTCTGTCAGCCCCTTTTGTAAAGTATAATTAGAATTAAACCTATATTTCATCCACAACACACGGGGAAAGGTTATTCTGGTGGCTTAAAAATAGCTCACTTCTTCTAGCTAAAATAAATCTCTCTATCACTTCAGTTGCAAATATTGTTAACAAGGCCTCGACTCTATTTTTTTAAAAATATTTTTTGAACTGAAGCATGATTAAATTGCGTGCGTGTGTGTGTGTGTGTGTGTGTGTGTGTGTGTGTGTGTGTGTGTGTG
>CAIGQZ010034990.1:17127463-17140969 GCA_903798205.1 Danio tinwini | reverse complement strand
GTGTGTGTGTGTGTGTGTGTGTGTGTGTGTGTGTGTGTGTGTGTGTGCATAAAAGAATGAAAATAAGGCACTAATACGGCCGCAGAGCATCAATGCACAGCTCATAAATATTTACTACTGTTCCAAACATGGTCAAAAGCGAGCCTTTCATTATAGGGGTCATTTCGGTGTATATAAATGAGCATATAAAACTGTTACTGGAGTTTTTTTTTTACCTGAACCACATACCTACTATGTAAATGTCAGGGAACACATTGTGAAGTTTATTTAAAAACTAATTTCGAGAGGATCACGTGCTTATGATTGCTTGCGGCTGGTCCTGCATTATTCATATTATGATTCACCAATCAAACGATTCCTAAGCCACTATAAATACCCTAAGTTCCATATAACAGCCATCTTCGTTTTGAAGAATCCCCCCTTCCACCCCTACTCCTCCTTCTTTCTTGGATTAGTGCCATGGTGGCCCAGTGTTGCCTCACAGCAAGAACGTCAATGGTTCTAGTCCTTACCAAGCCAGCCAATGTTTCTGTACAGAATTTACACGTTCTCCCCATGCTCACGTGGGTTTCCCCCAGGGTCCCCGGTTTCCTCCCACCATCCAAAACATGTAACTTAAGTTAATTGACTAATCCAACCATAAACATGCTCCTAGTAAGTAGTTATCTCTTAAGAGCAGTCACTATCTGTTCATTAGCTACTACAGCAGGGGAGTTCTCAAGATCTACCTGAGCTCAAACTCCCCTCTCGCCTTGCAAACAGGAGGGAACCCCGGGCTCGAGGATCTTATGAGCTCAGGGCTCTCTCCCAGGACAGCATGCCAAACAAGCTTTACAATCGATTATCAGCTAAGTGGGAACTCTTGAAAATATATTGAATCAATGCATCTATGGCACCTTTAAGAATATTCAGATGTTGTATTTTCAGATGCTGAACTGCATCTTGTATTTGCAATGGTGGTCATGCTTTGATTCAGACATAATTTTCACATGGTAATCTGGCCTATGACATGCCAAAGATAATGACTGAAATTGGTCTTTGATTTATTAATTTTTTTTGTATTGGCATATTGTGGGTTAACACTTCTTTTTTGAACTAACATATCTAACTAGCATAATACATATTATTATTATAAGTGCCATTACACTGTATAATCCCTTTATTTAAAAAAATGTAAACTTCTTTCCTTAATGTAAGCTGTTCACTTAAACTATGCCAGTTCACCTTTTATATGGTGACATTTTTGGTTTCCAGAGCTGTCAATCAAGATGACGGAAACAAGTCATTTCAAATAATAAGGCAGCTCTACAAATCAATCTTATCTGTCAGTTTTGACTGAACGAGCTCTACATTTTCCATCATGCTTTATTTTTACCCATTAGGGTAGGGACATTATATAACAGTTGGTATTTTTGTGACATTGGTATCACAAGAATATCTGTAACAAAATCTATTTTCAGTCCACAAGCTGTGTTCTGTACTTGCTGATTTGCTTCTTTTTCTTTTTAGCTCACTGTACAGACAACTGACAGTATATACAATAAATTAAAGACAATTCATTTAGCAATTCATTATTAATCACTCATTCTGCTTTTCTGTATTTTACACAGCACTTTAAAACATAACTTTCTCCTTTTTTAACTTCCTAATAATATTTATAATAAGTGTTTACGGTCAATGCTATTTCTAAAGTAAACTAAATACAACATTTATCTGTCAAAATGAGGAAAAGCATTCGGCAATATCTAGCAGTGTTTCAGATAATGATTGTTATGAATGATGAAGTGTTGATAAATATGACATACATGCATGTTTTGAAATATGGTCATATTTAAAGCTGCAATATGTAACTTATTTTGAACAAAATATTTTTTTAATCTAATAAGCAAGTACATTACGAATCTGTCTTCTAAACTGTTTTCTGCATTTCTGCATTACCCCTGAATCACTATGGTGAGACAATAATCTTTTATATAATGGGACTGTTTAGATCAGTCGTGTTGATCTCTGCAGCGAAAAGATCTCTGCAGGATCTTCTTGCCATCTCTAAAAAGAGCTCCACGTATGTGTTCTTCTAAAGAAAGGATGCAGTTTATGTATTATCCACTACAGCAGAAAACATTAAATACTGCAGCTTTAAAACAATTATATAATATTTAAGGTACAATATTGCTGCTGAGGCAACACGGTGGCTCAGTGGTTAGCACTGTCGCCTCACAGCAAGAAGGTCGTTGATTCGAGTTCTACCTGAGTCAGTTGACATTTCTGTGAGTTTGCATGTTCTCCCCGTATTGGCGTGGGTTTCCTCCACAGTCCAAAGACATGCGCTATAGGTGAATTGAATAAACTAAATTGGCCGTAGAGTATGTGTGAATGAGTGTGTATAGATGTTTCCCAGTACTGGGTTGCAGCTGAAAGGGCATCCGCTGTGTAAAAAATATGTAAGAAACTTTCTTAAAGAATGTAGGAAAAAAGTGGTGCAGATAAAATGGAGCAAGGAACCCTGAACTTGGTCATCACACACTAACCTGAGCTAAAGTGAGCAAAATATGCAATATTAAACAGACGAAAAAACTGATCTAATGTTATTATCTAAATATACACTCACCGGCTTTTATTAGACTCACCACTTTATTAGGTACACCTTACTAGTACCAGGTTGGACCCATTTTTGGCTTCAGAACTGGCATAGATTCAACAAGCTACTGAAAATATTCCTCAGAGATTTTGGACTATATTGGCATGATAGCATCACGCAGTTGCTGCAGATCCATGATGCCAATCTCCACCACATCCCAAAGGTGCTTTATTAGATTGAGCTCTGGTGACTGTGAAGGCCATTTGAGTACAGTGAACTCATTGTCATGTTTAAGAAACAAGTCTGAGATGATTCACGCTTTATGACATGGTGTGTCATCCTGCTGGAAGTAGCCATCAGAAGATGGGTACAGAACTGCCTCTCACTGGATATTTTCTCTTTTTCGGACCATTGTCGTTACACCCTAGAGATGGTTTTACGTAAAAAAATTCCAGTAGATCAGCAGTTTCTGAATACTCAGACCAGTCCATCTGGCACCAACAACCATGTTACGTTCAAAGTCACTTAAATCACTTTTCTGATGCTCAGTTTGAACTACAGCAGATCGTCTTGACCATGTCTAAATGCCTAAATGCATTGAGTTGCTGCCATGTGATGGCTGATTAGAAATGTGCGTTAATAAACAGTTGGACAGGTGTACCTAATAAAGTGGCCAGTAAGTGTATAATATATATATATATATATAGCCACATGCATGGAAAGTGATCAACATAATAAAGAGAGAAAGAATAGTATTGGGATGTGACCTTGAACTGCCATGAACCTGGGCCTCTGTTTTATGGCACCGTAGAGTAAGGAAATCCCTTGTATCATCTTTATGATGTCAAGTTAACCTTTCAGTGTTCAGACCAATCTCTACAGGGGGGTGTTTATGTTCCAAATGCAATGTTGTTATGTTCAAAAATAGCTAGATGGAGCAAAATAGAATGTAATCGAGGGCATGGATCTCAAAACTTGTTTTTGTGCCATTATCATGTGGGCAGCCCTCAAAATATAGCCCAGCTGCACCTCAGGTGATCCGAGGTCTAAATCCTGGCTCATTTCCTGGCCCTGTTCACTTTTTCTATTGTTTCCTGTTTATATCTATAGTGTTCAATCAAAATACTGAAAAAAAATCTAATCAACTGATAAGTCGACTTCTGTGACACATCCCCTATGGGTACGTTTTTCACAAATCCTTGTTATTCAACTCGTGCAATACTGGAAAGCATTAATTCTACACTAGAGTGACCTTATCTGCCCCATAAAGTGAGCAATAAAGCTCACTTTAATAGACCATTCACTGACATGCAGGTCACATAATACAACTGCACTCCAAAACCAAAGTCATTTCATTGTAAATGCGCAAATGTCTGGGAACAACGACGATTTCATCACCGAAGTTCAAGGCTATCAAGTAATTTGGCCCCTGTGATCATTGTGAATAGTTAAACAATCTTTTACGAGCACTATCATTCCTCCAGATGGTACAATAGGATGTTTGCTCTCCTCCGCTGTGTGTTTACAGGGAACAGACGTCACACAAAGGGATCTGCCTGTGTGGCGAGCAGAGTCACATTATTCTGCAACTTAGTGTGAGGCTGGAGGACTGTGTGACATCCATGTCTAAACAATGACTCCTCTGTAACAGCAGGCTGGCCACAGGGTCTCTTGATGCGCCTGCAAACGAGACATGGCTTAATAGGCGGACCCACACATTCTCACAAGGGCAAACAAGCCGCAGAGACAAGCGTAACTCCTTAGACAAAGCGTCACACGTGTCACTTCTACAGGACATGATTGTATAAGCTAATGAGTTCGCTGGAACTGCTAATGCTGTTGACTATTGGATTTCCATATCAGAATGAATGTTTTTATTTGAAAAGCTAATAAAGAGACTTGCCTTACAGGTGAAATAGTCCATGTAACAAATCAGGAAATTGAAAGTATGAATATGTAGAGCTGTTGCTAACTTAATACACGGTTATTTGTTCCTCGCTCTGCTTTTGTACTTTGTTTAAAGGGCGGCCAACTAAAGTCAGAGAAAAAAGTCCATCTGACAGCAGGACACAGAAGTACCTTTGTGTGTGAGAATGTCAACAGTTACTCAGGGTGAATACAGACGAGCCCAGAGCAGGAAAGCACAAGGACAGTGTAAAACCGCTGAAGGATGTCGAGAATACACAACATGAATTGTGGGACTGTATAGGCTATCAAATCAAGGTAAAATCTATGCCACCAAATCTACAGCGTCTAAAAAGCAGTATCACATTTCATATGGATTCATGTACCTCAAGCATTAAAGGATCGGACTAGCATCACCAAGGTCATGCATCTCAGGCAATGTATACCTTAAATGTGGTGTAAATCACTTTAGATTACGGAGTCAGTTAAATGCTGATATGAAATTTGCTGCCCTAAATTGGAAAACTATCAAACCACTGTCTCCTAAGGATCGGGGTGATTGAATTAACTTAAGGGCATGTCATCAGACCTTTGGCACTGAATGTAGCATGTTGCTCAACACCTAAAGAGATTCTGCAGACATCTAAAACCTACAAACATCTAAAAAGCTACATCCCATTTCACAGGCATTCCTGAAATTCAAAAAGTAAAGCATGGCCGTCACATTTGATTCCCAGGAAACGCATGAACTTACAAAAGGTTTATCTTCACTGTGTTATAAATCACTTTGGATTACTGTGTAATTTGCTGCTGTAAATTGGAAACCAATCAAACCACTGTCTCCTACAGATCAGAGAGATTGAATTAACATAACTGCTTGTCGTCTGAGCTGTGGCACAGAGCATAGCATGGAGCTTTACACATAAAGACCTGTTAGAGTCATGTGGAACTGGATCAAGTCCTGATCCTTTCTGACTTTCTATGCATTCTTAAGAAAAATTTGCTAAAATTATACCTTTAGGTCTACAGCAGCTTGTCACTGTGGAAGTTCTCTTTTAATGACAACTTTGTGTCATATATTCATCTGATAATGCTAAATTTTACTACTCTTGAGGTACTAATATGCACCTTTTGGGAGTAAATATGAAGATACAAAATTGTTGCTTTTAGGGTTTATGTGTACCGTTAAATGTACAATTTGCATGCTTTTTCCTGAGGGTGTACTTTCCTGTCAGTTGTTCACTATACAGATTATTAAACCTAACAAATAATTTTTTTTAAACCTGAAGAAAATATAACAGATGGACTTACCGCTTTCTGTTGTGTCTGCAGAAAGGCTGGGGACCGCTCTGGGTCGCTGGAGATGTCGTCCTCTGATTCCTCCCAGGAAGAAGAGAATCCCGTTGATGAAGCAGAGGAGGAGGAGAGCTTCCTCAGGGTTCTGTTAGTTTGAGGACTAACCTCAGCCTCTTTTACCTCCCCACTGACTTCCATACCGTCGTCCGTAATAATGACAGTGGGGATGGAGCTCAAGTCTGGACTTACCCCGTCAGGCTCTGCCTGGGTTGTTGGCTCAGCTCCTGGCTTTGTCAAGCATGTCTCAGTCCAAGATGCTGAGCAGTCATTGGCCTGTGATGAAGTCCTGAAGTGATTGTCGGTAAGGCTGTCAGCATCGCTCTTAGTTCCAGCTGATGTGCTTTTATGTGGGCCGCCCTCTTCTGTATTTGGGTCGGCCCCGTCCTTCTCTTCACCGCTGACCTGCAGCCCCTCCTCCGTGCCGGAGAAGCGCTTTCCATTTTGCAGTTCTTTAGGGATCCCTGTTGAGTGATCCTTGATTCGTGTTGCAAGTGTTTCCTCTGGGTTCAAGCTAAGGTTAGAAAGTTGGACAGGGGCAAAATAATGGGGAGCTTTTCTAGAAATCCGTGGGCTTCGCTGAACCTCTCGACTGAAAGCCTGAGCTGATATTTGGGCTTCAAACAGGTTCACCTTCTTGTTCACCTCCACATTCTGCAGTTCCTTGTCGCGTTCAAGTTGCAGAGCAACACGTCTCTCTTCATTCTCCTGTTCTTCCTCCAGTCCTGACCCACTGAGTCTGCGCACACGACTTCCCACATGTACACCCAGCAATTCCGGCCTTCGACATGGTGAAAGTGCTCTTTGACAACTGGAACCAGTACTTGTTGGGAAGACAAAGGACTTTCCTGCAGAGCCAGGGCTCAAGCTGCCTGGGCTATAGGGACTTCCGCTGCCCCCCAGAGGTGGGCTGAATGTTGAACGACTGGGTACTGGGAGCACAGGCCTTCCTGTCCGAGGGCTGCTCTTAATGTTCAGGTTGTTGGGGTTCATCATTATCAAGCTGTTCAGAGCATAAGCTGCCATTGTGGCAGGCTAGACCTGTCCGTTTTTGCTCCCATTTAGGTTTATTCATCCAAGGTCCACTGGCCTTTGGACCTAACCATCATTGGGAGGAACTAAAGGAAAACTGACATGTAGAATACCAAAATATAATCCCAGACTCCTTTCCTCATTCACATATTATATCCACTGGTTCATCCTTAGCAGAGTTCTGAAAAAGAGGAAGCACAAGAGATGTAAAAAGCATATGCTCTTTTAATATTTGATTTGGAAGTACTATTGTGCAAAAAGTGAATGTGGTGGATTTTATAACACGCAAGACTGCCGGAATAATTTCAGTAAATGTAAGTGCATTTCAGAAATGCAAAAGTGCCTTGGGTTGATTCTTGTGCTTACATTATTGAACATTAAAAAATTTTCCTGAAGTACAGACAAAATTAGTCTAAAAATGCCTTCTGCTGCTCACAAAAGGTTTATATAATTGTGTTAATTTTTATAGCTACCAAGATGTTTCCGTTTGCCTCTGCCATGTAACATCGAAATGAGCAATTTCAGTGTTATGGATGTGACATTTGCAGTAAAATCTCAAAACATAAATTGACAGAGAAAGTATTAGTTAACATTATATTCAAACATCTGATTACATTTTTTAAAACAACTAACCACAGAGTTATGGGAGGAGAAAAATATTAATCTGTGAACATTTTTATATAAACATGATAAAAAAATAAACATGCGCTATGGATGTGACCAAAAAAGTTAGCGTGTTTACAGTATACAACATACTTTGTAGTAATTCTGTGAATTAAACTGAACAACCTAAAAGAAATAATGCTAATCGAAAGGATAAGAGTTGGCTCACTGTAAAACAAAAATGATTTATTTATTGTTATTTGACATTTTTTGCATTTATGAGGAAAAAGCTTCATCATGGATGTGACATATCTCTGTTATGAATGTGACAGATGTGAAATTGGCACTTGTGTGACTTTGGAAAATTAAATATAGTAGTTTGAAAACATTAAGAGAGACATTTTTAAGTATTTTTTAAAGCACTGTAAAATACTTGCTTACATCACACAAAAAATGCAGAAAGTGTCATATTTTAGTGAAAACTTTTTTTTCATGGCAAGGTTGACATTTGCATGGAATTGCTTAAATATATCTAAAGAAAAATTATCAAGTTTTGCTTCTAGTTATAACTTGCTTTGCTAATTCAGTCAGTGCTGTCTACACATTATTACTTCTTTCCAGAAGAAATATAAAAGCACATACAAAGAGACATTCAAGAACTTCTATGCCTTTGCCTGAAAAAAGACAATAACATAATACAATACAAGACAAAAATAATATTCCACATACCATTACACTTATATCACATTCAGTTTATCTTGCTAGACTGTAAACGAAAAGATAATTGTTGACGTTAATTCTCAGATACCACAAAAATACCTAAGCACTTTTTTTACTCTGCCAACAGCGATCTATGCAAGGCCTCAACCCCTCTGATGTTAAACATCTGAGCATCTCAAGGAAAAACAGTCCGTGAGGTATCAATTATCTGCTTCCTTTTATAGCAAAAGCTATGACATGGGAAAAAGTTTCATTTAACTGGTGCATTGAAGTTTGATTAAGTCAAATGCTCCGCCAAATGATTTCATAATGAACCAGAACAGTTTCCTGCAAGTTTTCCAAGTGGTTCTAATTATTTTTACAGCCGAGGTAAATGATCTGAGCGCCAACACAGCCCAAAAAAAAAGCAGCAACAGATTTCTGCAAGTATATATTTTTTACTAAACACTCACCTTCTAGCAACCAGAAACAAATAGAAACACCCACATCTTCAGGAAGTTGTATTTAAAAGTAATATATTTTATAGAGTCCAGCTAAACATCACATGCTTTGACTAAAAAGTCGGGTTGGATGAACCGATTGTGCCCTGCATTTTAACTCGAAGGGGAGAGGTCAAGGGTGGAATGCACCTCCTCTCATTTAACACAACCACCTCCCTTTTAAGTGATTTTTAACGGTCCTTTATTGCACTGACTATTCAAATGCATCTTGAGACATCCCACATCATCTGTGAAACACTTACACTTTTTGTTTCAATGTAAGTGTGCTTCCAATCATCACCAAAGACGATCATAAACCAGTAGAGGGTTAATATGACTTGTGAAGCTTTAAAGCATCTCAATAAAAGCCCTTCACTGAACTGCCCACTCTCTGGCATTCACTGAATTTGAATGAGATGGGAAAACACGTGGTGACTCTCTTATGAACTCAGTAGCAACATTTGTCACATTGTTATTCCAAGAAGAAAAAGAAGAAAAAAACTACTCTGAGTACAGAAATACATAATTAATAAGAAGAGTGACGTCACTACGACACAAAGAAAACTTAATCTTAGTTCTTGCAGAGGTGGAACACATTCATATGCATTCAGACACATACACATTTCACTCATAATAGACATTCATATATTTCTACAGTATGTTTTAGTCAGTTTTTATAATATCTGTGCCGACAGCGTGCACTATTGTTATCACAACCTCGAATAGAAAACGCTTGCATACTTACAATACTATAAACAAAACTTGAGATCTCGGCTACTCTCTACAGTACATACAGTTCGTGAAGCTGAAAGGTTGAGTCTTTCTGTTTTAGCTCTCCTCCTTTATGTAAATCTTTCTTAAAAGTCAACTTTCGCGGCATGTCAGACCAAAGTTGGATGCTTACCTACAAGTCTCCTTGTTGCAGACGCTGTTGTTTAAATAGTCGCTGAAGCGCGTATTCGCGAATTCGGGACACGTAGCAGAATAATAACTCCTGTTGTTCCTTTGCTGTTACATTCCAAAAGTTCTTTCTGCAGTTTAAATAATTCTAAACGTTCTAGAATGTCGCTCGAACTGTTCGACACGTCGCGTCAGAGCCGTATGTTTGTTTAATGTACAAAAGGCAGGAAGGAAGTTAAAATGACAGTGAGTCTGAATTCAACGGAACAGGCAGAGCCTCCCTGAGCTCTTTCGCACATTGAGCACAAGGGGAAGAATAAGACTGAAGAATAAGACAGAAGCAGTCTGTTTTATTACCTTATTTTTATTACCTTTTTTGCTGTAGATTTTTACAGATTTTTTTCCAGTCTGCACCCAAAAATTTGCATCTACTTGACTGAATGTTTGTTTTGATCCTAATTAAGCCATTGTAGGCCAGAAAATAGCTGTATGTGTATATATATAGTTTTTAATTCTTTAGTTATAACTGTAATTTTGTAATGTTTTGTGTTATCTTTAATAGATAGATAGATAGATGTTGTAAATGTATATGATTTTATCAGGATACAAAATTATTCAGTTACTAAGAGTGGTATATAAATTTACATTATAAAATGTGTACATATCTATGACTTTCAGTTTAAATAGGCTATTTATTATTTTTTAATGCTAATAGTATTCAACTGTAATACCAGTTTCTAAATATTTTCAAAACTGTCATTTTGTAATGTTTTTGGTTCTTTTTAATATGTACTGTGTATATTTGAAATAAATATATTCACCTTATATATATATATATATATATATATATAATAAAAAATATTATATAATTTTAATAAATACATCTGTTTAAAAATCTGTTTTGTTTAAATGCATGCAATTAAATACATTGCATATATTCACTGAGAAATGGATAAAATATTCATTTTAAAAATGGGGTGTATATATATATATATATATATATATATATATATATATATATATATATATACAGTTGAAGTCAAGATCATTAGCCCCCCTGAATTATTAGCGCCCCTGTTTATTTTTCCCCAATTTCTGTTTAACCGAGAAAAGATTTTTTCAACACATTTCTAAACATAATAGTTTTAATAACTCATTTCTATAATAATAATTAATTACTGATATAATATAATATCAATTAATAACTGATTTATTTTATCTTTGCCATGTTGACAATAAATAATATTTTACTAGATATTTTTCAAGACACTTCTATACAGCTTAAAGTGACATTTAAAGG
The DNA here is from genome assembly GCA_903798205.1 of Danio tinwini. Taxonomy (NCBI): domain Eukaryota; kingdom Metazoa; phylum Chordata; class Actinopteri; order Cypriniformes; family Danionidae; genus Danio; species Danio tinwini. Next base: position 17,130,099 of record CAIGQZ010034990.1, on the reverse strand, counting down.
CTTAACTAGCTTAATTAGGTTAAAGGCAGGTTAGGGTAATTAGGTAAGTTATTGTATAACGATGGTTTGTTCTGTAGACTATCAAAAACAAATATAACTTAAAGGGGATAATAATTTTGACCTTAAAATAGGTTTAAAAAAAATGCTTTTATTCTAGTCGAAATAAAACAAATAAGACTTTCTCCAAAAGAAAAAATATTATCAGACATACTGTGAAAACTTCCTTGCTCTGTTAACATCATTTGGGAAATATTTAAAAAAGAAAAAAAAACAAAGGGGTGGCTAATATATATAACATTGCAAATAAAAAAACAGCAGTTGCTATTTCAAAATGACTGAGACCTAGGCTTTTGAAGTCTAATATATCTTATATCTAATATATTATTCATGTATAACACTATATTATATATAATAAATATGATATATAATAAATATAATGAATATTAAATATGCTAATATTAATAAAGATTATGAATTGTTGCTTTTCTTTAACATTTTTTTAAATGCATGTAGTTTGAATGACTCACCAACTAAAGTAGAAGGTTGTTAGTTGCTCAGTGTGAATTTCTTCTCTGTTGTATGATCATAAAAAACAGGTAGAGAAAAGAAAGGTCAGTTCATCAACCAAGACTGACCTGCTAACAATTGATACACCTACCACATCAATTCCTAATACAGCTCCCAGTCAGTGTACAGTATAATATGATAGCATCATCCGGATTTTCTTTCTTTCTCTCTGATGTACAGATGACCAGCCCCACCGAAACAAAGGAAAGTGTGTCATATGCACGAGTAAAGTGGATGGAAAATATATTGCTTCAGTGGCCACTCTGATTTGAATGAGACAGGCCCGCTGATAGGTGGTATGAAAATTTATTTTCCATCCTCTATGATTGAGACCATTGCATGACCAGTGTTTAACAATAAGATTCCTTTCTTCAAAGAATGGATTTTGGCTCTGAGATCTTTCGAAGGTTCAGGATATAACAGGAGCCCTCAAGCCAGCACAGTTCATTTCCAGCAGCATTTCCCTATCAACTGCAGTGGCTATAAAGTCATGTCCGTGCAGTCGCAGAGCTCAGATATACAGTATGAATTACAAATGAGTTCGGAAGAAATTAACTACCCACTAAGCCTGAGAGGTTGCACAATAATATACTTGAGAGTTCCCATAAAGAAATCTGATATATGACCATGCAAATTATATAAATGACATTCAGGTTTCTATTAGTATTTCACATATGTCAACATATTGCAAAAACGGCCATGTTCATATATATATTTTTTTTTTCAAGCATTGGAATTACAAATATTATATGTTCAAATATATTAGTTATAATTGTATATATGTTCATACACTCAAAAATGATTTTGGCTGCTTGTTTAAACAACTTATATTTAAAATAAGCTGAAACAACACAATTCTTGAGATTTTGTGTGACTTGTTTTATGTTCAATCCACTTAAATTTGTTAAGTTAATTGATTTGTGATGGGACAGCTTAAATTTATTGTGTGTAACTGCATTTTTTACAGTGTATATAATATAAATATATATTTTAACATATATGTAAATGTTTGTAATTCCAGTGGTTGAAAAAAAATATCCACAATTATTGCAATATTTTGTCATATTTTATATGTGAAATTCAAATATGAACTTGTGTGTCATATGTGTAATTTTCATATATTTCCATATCTCAGATTTCTATATGCGTTGCATTGAATTGCATTGGGGGCAGCGTGGTGGTGCATTGGATAGCCTTGTCGCCTCACAGCAAGGAGGTCGCTGGTTCGAGTCTCAGCTGGGCAAGTTGGCATTTCTGTGTGGAGTTTGCATGTTCTCCCCGTGTTCGCATGGATTTCCTCCGGGTTTCCCCCACAGGTCCAAAGGCATGGGCTATAGGTGAATTGGCTAAGCTTAATTGTCCGTAGTGTATGTGTGTGAATGAGAGTGTATGGGTGTTTCCCAGTGATGGGTTGCAGCTGGAAGGGCATCCACTGCATAAAACATGCTGGATAAGTTGGCGATTCATTCCGCTGTGGCGTCCCCTAATTAATAAAGGGACTAAACCAAAAAAAAAAAATCAATGAATGAATGAATTGCATTGAAATCACTTGCAGAAGCAAAATTGTTTGGAAATTGTGTTTATAAAGCTTCACATACAGTTACATTTATTATAATGTTGTTACATTATAATCAAGTTTATTAATTATACATTAATTAATCAAGTTATAGCTTATGTCAATATGATAAAGTTTTGTTTAAGATCGTTATATCTAGCTTTATTCAGTAAAGAACGACTTCTTTAACTTATAGGCCAGACAGCTACACTACAGACATAACAGTGGACTGAACTAAAGATAAAACAGCACTTTTAACATAGTATCGTTCATAGATACAAATGTACGAATGTCCAGTTATATAAACAATTAAATAAATGAAAGTTACTTATTAATAAAATAATGTTAATGTTGTTTTTGTTAATATTAACAGTGTCTGTAATATCTGAGGTAAGCCACGTCACAAAATGACAATATATGAGGCATGTATTCCACCTAGTGGTAAAACCAAAGAATGCACCAATTTTTATTATATTATATTATATTATATTATATTATATTATATTATATTATA
>CAIGQZ010034990.1:17073369-17125994 GCA_903798205.1 Danio tinwini | reverse complement strand
TATGTATGTATGTATGTATGTATGTATGTATGTATGTATGTATGTATATTTTCTTTTCTTATTTTAATGATTTATTTTGGCATTTTTTACCTTTATTTGACAGGACAGTATGTCACAGGAAGTGAAGTGGGAGAGAAAGGGCAGAGGGGGATAGGATCGGGAAAGGCCCTCGAGCCGCACCAACCACTGGAAGATCGCGACGACATGTGTATATATTGCTTCTTTGATAATGCGAGTAATGTTTGTTTTCTTTATGAATATTCACTAAAAATGCTGACCCCCTGTTAACAACCACAGCAATAAAATAAGCTTCCATCGCTTCGGGTTTTGAACCCCTAGGTGGCAGTAAGTGATCAAATATAGCGTGATGTTATTCCAAAATCAAAACAAGCGTATTTTGAACATTATAATAGTTAAAATCTGAGTAGGAGTAATTTATTGCTTGTTATGCAACAACTCATTAATAAACAAAGCAGAAAGACATCGTCTGCATTAGATATGCAAATTAAATGAGTTGTTTTTGTTCCGAAAACATAGCTCCTGGCGCAAATTTCACATTGATTTAGCAGTTTAAACTCTCCTCCGTAAAGAGTATTTTCTATAAAAGATGTTTGCCCTTGGTCAGGATATATTAGGTCAAGTTTCTTTTAAGTCAGAGCCTGCTTTGAGTGAAGAGGAAAACAACCAATAGGATTGCAGATAAAGTTTCTAAGCACCGCCCAATCCTGGCGTTGCTTCCACCGAATAGCCAATAGTAGCCGACATGAGGAGGAGCCGACGAGCTCTGACAATCACACTTGAGAAGGGTAAACAGCTCTCACCTCATGGACGCAGCAGATCCAGCGTCACAGAGGGCTGGACGCTGAACACAGCTACATATTTGCCAGCTCTGGGGGTAAGTACCAACAATACACCCCGCTTGTTATGACGAATATATGTATATTGGTGGATTCGAGTAATTAAGGGGTAATCTGTAGCCCACTGCAAAGAGCGCGGATTGGTTTTAGGAAGCGTGTTTTGGGTCGCCTGCTAGCATGCGCGCGAAACTCACGTGTCGTATGTTTAATTATGATACCACATTTTGGTCTGCATGAGGGAAATACGTATACTATTTATTTGTATTTGAATTGGTGGTGTTACTCGTGCACTGTGCATGTGTTTTCATTCTGTTCACGTGGCCAGGAAAACATTATGTAGTGCCATTTTGAAGTTCCTATATAACCAAATAACTCTGTGCAGTAATATTTGTTTTTACAGTCATTTATATCCGAAACTCAAGGCCTGTTTACACTACGCATTTCCCTTCTTTAAATGCTATAAGATAGCAGGTTTATGCCAGAAATCTTGCAAAACAATAAGAGTTGGCACACACAAGGAGAGATATGGCATGCAATCTGTTTGTTTAGAAAACACTCATACAGAAAAAAATCATTAGTGTTTTGTCTTGGGGTTTTAAAATTTTATTTACAAGCTGTAATGTATAAAGTTGTTGTTTAACCTATTTATTTATTTTAATAAATAAATGATGCAACAACAATAATAAAATTGTTTAACTACAACTTTTTTCCCTAATAATCATATGTTATTGATGTATGCAATAATATTAAATAGAGAGGAAAAAATAGAAAAAATCAAGAGAAGCAAAACAATTGAAAATTTTAGTTCAAAATTTGTAGGTTGTATTTTTTTGCTTTAATTTAATTGTATTATCTTTTAATTTCTAAATATATTTGGTGAATAAATATTATTTTAATAAATATATCTGTTTAATAAATCTGTTTTGTTTAAATGCACCAAAATACATTGCCTATATTCGCTGAGAAATGGTAAAAAAATTTCATCTTCAAAATGGGGTGTACTCAATTATGCTGAGCACTGTAAGATACATGTATGAAAGTGGAAAGTCTGACTCCTTCTGAAATACTTTTGTCTAATTTTAAGAACATTTTTAAATATATTTTTTATTTTGTAAGGTGAAAGTACTTTTACTAAACTGCTTTTTTTTTGCAAGCCATTCAGTGCAGTTACACAGAGCAAATGCGGAGATGTGTTAACGTGTTAAATGAATAAAAATAAAGGCAGCTGTTGTGAAGATCACCTCTTTGCAATGCCCATAAGCCTCAAGCTAAATCTTTGTTTATAATTTTTTTTTGTAGAGATGTTTGTATGCTAAATGTCATCACCAGCCTAGAGTTTAGCTAAGATGACCCGACTGAAGGGCACTACTAATATGGCTTGTTTTGATTTTGTGTTATTGCTTCACCGTATAAGCAACTGATGCCAGACCAATAAATCATTAAAAAACGTATTGAGGTGAAGTTATTTTTATATTTGCACATTCATTCATTTTAACAGTCCCCATATTGTATACTACGCTACTTTGAATATTCTGTCTGAATTTCTGAAATGACATGTAATTATGACTTCAAAACAACATTAGCACTATTTCATTGACTGTGAACAATGTTGATGCATTCAACTGCTAATATAATTTCCCTTTTTTTTTTTTTTAGTTTGCTAACAATGCTTTTCTGAAAATATATTATGAAGGAGAAAGTCACAATGTGTGTCTATGAAAACAACTTTACCTCAATAATAAACTCTGGTGATTTCAAGTGTATGTTTGTTTTTAATGAATGTGATTTCATTTTTAAATATGTATCATAGACGAAAATGGGGGTTTCAGTCATCGAAACACTGTCTAATTCAGCTGTAATTGTTTTGATATATTTTAACGACCATCTATTTGTTTGATTTGCATGATTTGTATTAAACACTTTCTAAGATGCCATTTTGTGTAACGGTAGTTTATGTACCTTTTAAGAAATATTTTCAAGTAGGCCTGTCACAATATCTATTTTTTTGTGGTACTATATATATATAGAAACAAAATTTATCGCGATAAACAATATTATTGTCAAGACAATTTTGACACAATAATTGAATCGTAATGCAAGTACACTCTTCCAAAAAACACATAATATTTTATTCTTTAGAATGTTTCATTTAATTATAGTCATTTTAATAATTAGGTATTGAAATCAGATTGTGAAAAGGTATATCATACACAAATAAATAATACAGTGTCAACAATAATGTCCAAGGTAAAAAGAACACTGACACCTTCAATAGAGATAGAGAGGCTGTGCAATCAGCTAAAATGTGGCTAAAATAGTTTTTCATGTATGGGTGATGTATATTGCATCACCAAAAAGTATTGAAGACATGTTTGCATGTTGTATGATAAGTCGATATATTGATTATTGTGACAAGCCTATTTTCAAGCACATTTCTAACAAAAAATCGTTTAATGTCAATTGGTTAAATTAAAATATTTTAAATATCTAATTATTTAATATTATTAAAAAGTGTATATATAAGTGATATATTTTTTTTACACTTGATGATTGTAATGAAACAGTGTGTAAATGTTATTTACTATTTTATTTTCACCAAAGTTATTAGTTATTAAAACATTAATACATTAAAAGACACTTCCATTATATGTTTTATGTGTCTGTAAAATGTTAAATTTAGTGTGCACAACAGCACTAATTTTAATATACAATATTGTAGACATATTTTTGCATATCACAATGCATTATTGCATTTTTATTTTGGTCTGTTTTATGGATAATAATGCTTTTTTAAATTTGTCTATCACTATCAGTCATGCCTTTGTCAACAATCCCATTAGCATATTATTAACCAGGAACCACGTGCCACAGTTTTGGATTCAGTAACTTACAAACTGACCTCATATACAAACCAAAAAAAAAAAGAGGCGTTTCTCTAACTCGCTGTCTGATTGGCTGTGGTTTTCATATGTTTGGGTTGCATATGCTCAGGTGACTCCTTTGTGATTTCCTGCCACAAGGCCTGTATCTCAAAACATATTTTAAAGCCTGTCATCACTTATGTCCCTCTTCTATATAGCATAACAGCTGCGATCACCTTGCCATGCACAGCACCATAGGAGAAAGTGGCTTAAAATGGCTGACATTTGTTGCTTGTTTTTTTGGTTATCAGTCTGACACCTTAGTCAGTGTCTGTTTTGGGGATGAGTAGCCATTGTTTTGACTGTAAAGGAAATGAGAGGGTGTTAACAATTAAAAGATATGAGAATGGCTCTTGTTATTGTCTAACGCTTGCTTTTTGATAACTGTGCAGTCATCAATATCATATTAATGTATTTTTGTTGATTTGAGGGTAAGGGATTAATGTTTTATGTGTTTGGCCTTAGCATTGATGGTAATCAGATATTGTTGTGCAAACAAGTGGTTATAAATCTTGATTATGTGTATTTATATTTTGAATATTGCAGTGTTAGGTTGTGCAGTTGAAAACATTCCCAACACACACATACACATGCATACAGTTGAAGTCAGAATTTTTTGCCCTAAACTAATGAACCTAGTTAAGCCTTTAAATGTCACTTTAAGCTGTATAGAAGTGTCTTTAAAAATATCTAGTAAAATATTATTTACTGTCATCATGTCAAAGATAAAATAAATCAGTTATGAGAAATTATTTATTAAAACTATTATGTTTAGAAATGTGTTGAAAATAATCTTCTCTCGGTTAAACAGAAATTAGGGGGAAAAATAAACAGGGGGCTAATAATTTAGGGGTGCTAATATTTCTGACTTCAACTGTGTGTGTGTGTGTGTGTACATATGTATATATGTATGTGTATATTTATATATATGTGTATATGTATATATATGTATATGTGTGTGTATATATAATAGAGCTGGGTGATATTGCAAAAAATATCAGGTTTCATATCATTCAATATTGATAATTAATGAATATTTATTAGCAATTAGAAATACAATACAATTAGAAATATTAAGATTTTAATTTAATCACTATTTTAATTTAACAACATTACTAAGGCAAAAAGTTTTAATAGTCAAAAACAAAAATATTTAAGCAAAATATCTGATCTCTTTATAATAAAATCAACATGTGTTAAAGAGACTCTTAAAATTGATAAATAAAATGTTACAAAGTGTGTGCAATGGTAAAGGTAGAATAACATCTGTAAGGTGTCAAATTATGATAATCAAACCTGAGCTTTCAAGTAAAGGAACCAACCATTATTATTCAAATACATATTGCAACATTACAAATTGTGAAGTTGAATGACCACATTACCACTATGCTAAAAAAACTTTTCACATAGGGAGCTAGTGGCTGGGATGCACAAGAAAAGAAAAAGCCACTCTTGACATCTTTACATCCTTTTTTTATGTACAATCTCCTCACTACTGCTATATGGCACTCATTTTCACATGTGTTGTTATTCTGACCTGAAGTGTCAAGCGCGAGTTGGTGTTTTTGCTTTGAAATGTAGATATTTGGAGTAAAAACAAGACAATAATTTTAAAAAAGAATTCCATATGAATACAGTAATTAAATACAATTCAGTAGCTCCTGGTCAAAGATAATCCAGCCTCAACATTACATATCTTGCGATGTGCATCAATATATTAGAATGACATCTGGATCATGCTTTACATTTTGCAATATAATACAGAAAACTGCTATTTTATAATAATATATATTAGGGCTGAACAATATATAGTTTGAGCAACGATATCACAATATGGTTATTTGCAATAGTCACATCGCAGGATTAGATTGTGTTAAAGATTAAATCAAAGATATTATTTTTAATGATTTATACAATGATGACAATGTTATTTTACATTTTATTGCTTTTATTTTACATTTATCCCCAAAAAACCATAAAAGCACTGTTTTATTTACTTTTGCTTATGATTTATTATAATTTATGCATATGCACTACATAGAAAATACTTTATCATCCCAGTCGATTTACATTAATTAAATCTTTCCAAATAGAGATATTCAAATCATCTGCTGAAATTATATTTGTAGTGCAATATACAGTATATTAGAGCAAAACATAATATCGCAACATCAAAGTTTTCCAATATCATGCAGCCCTAATATATATAATAATATTGTTTAAGTTTTTAATCAAATAAATGCATAACATAAAATGTTCTATAAATGAATTTAAAGTGGAACCAATATTAAGTGAAAAATTGTGAAATACATTTGTCATAAACGTGTTGCAATTGTGCCACTCTGGTTCTCCTAAGCTTGAGCAACACACTTCTCTCTTAACCAACAAAGGATTTAGCATTTGCAATAATAAGCATTGTCAGTTTGACCTGCTAAACATCTCAGTTGCAAATATGCAGATCTGTCCAGACTTGTGTGATCTCTCTCAGGTGTAACAGTACCTACTCCTGTCAAAATGCTGGTGTGTTGCCAGACCACACCTAGTTCTCTTATTAGGCTACGAAAAACGAGTTAACGCTCATTTAAACCTTGAAAGTATGTTAACAGTGATTTATTTACACCCACGGGGTGTAGTTATTAAATAGTAATTGAATGATGATCCAACGCATAGTTTTTTATGAATGTCGCTAGATTGCTAATGCTAATCAATATAAATGTTAGACTAGACTAAGATGTAGATGGAGTCTTTTGATATAAATTGCAAACCTATAGAATCAGTAATTAAATGACAATTCAGCGCATAGTTTTGTATGAATGTTGCTAGATTGCTAATGCTAATCAATATAAACATGTTAGCCTAAAGACTAGGCTGCAGCACTGCAAGAGTATTTGTAAGTGTCCATGGATTACAAAGCTGTACAATCAGTAATTAAATGACTATCCGACCCATAGTTTTGTATGAATGTCGCTAGATTGTTAATGCTAATCAATATAAACATGTTAGACTAAAGACTAAGATGCATACATTGAAGATTCCCAGACTGCCTTAGACGTAAAATACTTACTTGTTTTTATATTTTCCTATTGGCTATTAAGTGATGATCCTGATTAGAATGAAATTTACAACTACAATGTTATGGAAAATTGAATGTTGACCTGTTTTCACACGTGTTGTGTTTATATCCTCAGGTGTGGCTCAAGGTCTTTTTTTTTCTTGTCGGCAAACCTTTACCTCAGGAAAGAGGCCAAGTTTAAAGCCCTTTTATTTACAGGATAGTCAAGCTCTCATCCACCCCCTCCCCTCGCTTAAGCTTATTTGTGTCTGTGCTCTGGAGCCTCAAGAGTTTACTGGTGCAAACCGCTCACATTTTCCACCTTGCTGTGTGAGTCGAGAGCATTTTTATAGCGGCAGTCTGGCAGAATGTAAAATAACCAAGTTTTTGAGTAGTGTTTGTGCCGAATCACACGTTCATAGCTCTTCATATGCTTGTGATTGACTCAGTGTCTGCAGCCACTTTCTAACAGTTAGTCATTGGCTTAAGGCTTTAACACTTGTGTCATCATGAAAACGTTTAACCTTTCATAGGGCTGCCAAGATTTGGGATAACAGCTGTTTTGTTTATGCCCAGTGACACTCCGGGTGGTGTTGAGGGTTTAAAGGATAGTTCAACCAAAAATGAAAATTCTGTCATCGTTTACTTGCACTTGACTTCCAAATCAATTTGAGTTTTTAGAGGGTTTTTTTACACAAAAGAAAATATACTGAAGAATGTTGGAAACGTTTAACCATTGAATTGTATAGTATTAGTTATTCATACTATAAATGTTAATGGTTACATGTTTCCAACATTTTCAAAATAAATATAAAATTAAAATATCTTTTGTGTTCAACAGAACCAAAAAAAAATAAAAAGTGGTTTCTAACAAATTGAAAATAAAAATTTTGGGTGAACTATCACTTTAAACAGATGCTTCACCATTTACTCAAGTCACGACCAAGAAAAATGTTTGGATGGCATTTCTTAACACCTAATGTCGCTAGTTAACGCACTCAATGCATTTTTTTCAACACATCCCATAATTTCTAAAATATCAGCCTCTACCAAATAGTTGATATGTCGGTTTATGGTAAAAGTACATATATAGTATATTAAAAAATATACTATGAAAAATCTGAAAATACGAAGTGTAAGAGCAATTTATTAAAAAAAAAATTTTCAATACTAAATCACCTTTATTTTTTTTTAAAGAATGCCATAAAATATTTCAGATTCTCATTTAACATGATTTATTTTTTTTTTTTTTTACAATAAAAACAAAATCAAGTGTAGTAGTGCAACAACATTGTTTGTTTGATTTTCTTTGTACTTTTCTGGTTAAACTCCTACTCTTTTTTTTTTTTTTTCGAATGACATCCTCGGATTTTTAATGACCACAGAGAGTCAGGACCTCGGTTTAACGTCTCATCCAAAAGACAGTTTTTAAAACATTAATTCCATGTTTTTATTGTGCATACATTATTATCTTCGCTCTATAATATTTTTTTTGTGTGCTACTATGGTTACTAACTGATTATATCAAAGGACCAGTAAATGTGTGTCAGTTTTCCACCATAATTGTTGGCTTAACTGACTGAGGTTAAGGCTGTTGAATCACTTCCTTCTCTCTGGCATAGTGGAACTAAAGAGGAACCATCATGGCAGGCGACATGTTGTTGCTGATGCGAGGCCTTGCTAGGCTAAGCCAGGCTGTGATCGAGACCCAGGCCAACTCTTTGCGCAGTGGAGGTGTACAGACTATGCAAATGACAGCCGAACAGGCCATGGGCGTCGCCATGCAAAAGATCCAGGTGGGTTTACAATATAAGTGATTTATAGTTTGTGTTAGAAAATGGGTCATTCTGGCTGTACATTTAGATACAGTGTTTGATGTTGATTAAAAATAAGCAATGCACTAGAGTAGTTCATGCAAACAATAAAAATTTGCTCACCCTCAGTCATAAGAACATGGTTTTTTTTATATGCTGCTAACCAGACAGTCAACAGAAGTCATTGACTTCCATAGTATAGGAGGAGAACTATGGACATTATTGGCTAGCTGTCTAGGTACCAACATTGCTAGAAATCTTGTTTACCAACAGAAGAAACCTTTGCAGATTTGTAGAAGTAGAAGGTGAGTAATAATAAGAATTTTTTTGGTTGTTGTTGTTTTTTGGGTAAACTATCCCTTTAAATTTTAATAAAGCAACTGTTTACAAACCATAATTGCAGTCTAATGTTATCAGTAAAGACTATAAAACAGTATTATCATTGTATATTGCATAATTTTGGCCTTTATCATAGTTTTAAAATAGCAATAGCAGTGAGCCACCCGACACTGTTGTTTTTAGAGGCCTTGCATGACCCATTGCTCAAGTCTAATACAGTTACATGTGTCTGTTATTCCTTAATTAATCTGCAGTATAGTTCTGTGGGACACAAAGGATCTGGTAATGGTGTTGGGTTGCACTTCTTTTGTTCTGGTGTTTTTTTTTTTTCACAACCCATATAAGGTATATTAACTCTAACAATGCGATTATGCCAATTAAATTTAGGTTTACCTGGAGATTGGATTACTGCCTAGGTTAAACCCAATTGTTTTTTTGTTTAGTTTTTTCCCCCAAGACCATAAGAGCACAGTGTGTACTGCCAAGCTATTTCTGCTATCAAAGCCTCTGGAACTAATTGTGTATTTCAAAGGGCTTTAAAAATCCCTTATCAGTCATCAGAAATGCATATCTCATTGCTTTATTATAAAATGTATCACACTGTGTACAATAACACATTTTAGTCTTTCATATATTTACAATATAGCAATGACGTTTTGCTGTTTGAAGGTTTCTAATTTTGTTTTTGAGGTCTCCTACAGTTGGTTTATATCCATCTAAGGGTACAAATGATTTGCTGTCGGCTCCAATAGCCTAGTGGTTAGTGTTTAGTGATAGGATTAAACACTAGTGGTTAGTAATAGCATTGAGATGCTCATAGTGACCCGAGTTCCGGCTTGAGGCCCTTTGCCAATCGTTTCTCTTTCTTTTCTGCCTCTTGCATTCCTGTCTTTACTGTCCCATAAAATAAAGGTTAAAACCCTAAAGCTTCTCTGATTGGTCAAATGCCTTTTTTCTGTTGATCTACCACTTGCAGTGCATGTTCGAAATCAAACTCATTGCCAATTTCAATTGCATCTCCAGAGGCTTGTATGTACGCAGTAATAGTGTATTAATAATAATGATAATGATGGTGTTGGTTTTGTTGTATCAGTTTGAGTGTAAGTACTCATTCTTGTAATTGCCTGCGACCTAGATTTGATCTTGCAATGATGTGAACCAAACCTTTCCAAGTCTGTGTTTCAAACTATTTGTACATAAAGTATGATTGTAATAAGTAATTTATTAAATCAGTCAACGTTTAAATGGATCAAAAAAGTTTTTCAAAATTGTCCTAGGACAAGAAGAGGTGTTGGTGATTAGTTTTAGATCTTTGATGAAAGCTTTTGATCCACTTCAAATATTAGCTACTATATAAAGAAAATGGCCCATAGTGACTTACTCTGTCGTAGAAAATTCCGTTATTGTAGCAATTTTGTACCACTGTGTATCAAGAAGTGATGATTTGAAGTGATGATTTTGTTCTCTTTGACTCATCAGATGGAAACTGCTTCATTCACAGATGTTTAATTCAAAATTCCAGTTTGATTTGCATATTTGGATGGAAATATAGCTAATAACTTTATTTTGTCCTGCACTGTAGTGTTTATATAGCACACTATGTAAAAACTAACATCCCAAAATAGTGGGATTTAAATTTCAAAGCACACAACATAACCAAATGATGCTCATCTGCTTTTCTTTTTTTTATATATATATATATAGGAGTTCACAGGCAGTCAACAGAGCGTTTCTGATTTCAGCGCAGACATGGACACAAAGTATGATTTTACGGCTTCAGAGCAGAACTTTGAGAGCGCAGCACACGGAGGTTTGGACAGTGACTCCGTTTTCAGGGACGCTAACATGGGTGCTGCGCACACATACAGCCAGGCACCAGGAAAATCAAAGCTGTTCGAAGGCTACAAAGACCCAACCAGCCAATTCACCGGACACACACGATCATATCATCAAGATCACTCTTCTGTGGGAGGCATCACCGCTGAAGACATCGAGAAAGCCAGGGAGGCGAAGCAAAATGGCTCCAAACCACATAAACAAATGGTACAGGTGACCTTTTCCAATCTCTCAGCACTCATGAGTAACTAGCCTTTTGTCCCACTATATATATATATATATATATGTCATGCATCACAAAGGATATTAATAGTTGCAGTATAACTAGCTTGTTCTTTAGTGGTTGATTGCAGATATAGATTTTAATAACTACATAAGAGTATGTTGAAGAGTTAATTAAAAACAAATTCGGCAGGACACATCACTCCTTTAATGTTATTTGCTAATGATTGGAAAGGAAGGCATTAGCTATTAATGCTTGATGATAAATGGTTGACTTCCTGCTATTGCTACATGTAGACTATACTTTTTTATTTTTGGATCAAATGAAAATCTCAGGTAGGTTTACACAACAAAAATGTGCTTTTGCTTTTTAAAGTGTTGCGTATAATATGACAAGATAATCTCTGTTCACGTATAGCAACAAAAGCAAAGGACAGTAGTTGGAAATTTGACTCTGTAGAAACCTGCATACAGTAAATATGGTCTTGTAATCCAATATAGTGGTTTTAGTTGTCAAATACTCTGGTATTATTATATACTGAACATGAAATAACAATGTGCATGGTGTGTCCATTCACAAATTCATATACTCATATACATGCTGTGTGCTCAGAAGTTTTTAACTATTTGCATTAACTATTTGCATCAGTATTTTAGGTTTAGAATAGAATAGCTCACAAGCATCCACCAGTAGTTGCAAAACTTCAAATTAGAATTTCTAAAAGGGTCTGGGAACCACTCTTTTTTTTTTTTGAGAAAGTGTTAAAGATAATGCATTTTAAAGCATTTGGTACACACAAAAAAGATTATTTTGGGATCTAATAGCCATTTTTCATTATCATACTGAATGGTTCTGACTACTTTGAATATTACTAAAACAAATATTTGATCATTTATATCACTATTCACAATAGACTTGCGTTACCAATGCAATGACCAATGCATTTGTATTATTATATGGCTCTGTTATCAGCACCACAGTGGGAAAATGTGCTGACTGGCCTGGATCAGCACTGAATGAAATGGTGAAGTAACGAAAACCATTCAGTCCAATAGTGGAAAAGCAGCTTATGGTTCCTTACAGAACTTTTAATATCCAGTGAATCTTTTTAAATCCTTTTTTTTTTTTTTAAAAAAGCAAAAAATTGTTATTAGGCAGTGTTCAATGATCAGTCTTTTGAGGAACCATTTGTTCTCTATGGCATCCCTGCTTAAATCCATATTTGTAGCCTGTGTTTGAAGAATACATGCATTGTCTGACACAATGAAACACTGAATAGTTCTAGTTCTCCACAACTCTATTTGATGTCTGTTTCTTTCCTGCTGTAGCTCAGTGAAAGAGCAAGAGAAAGGAAGGTACCGGTCACGCGGCTGGGGAGACTAGCCAATTTTGGAGGTAAGGCTATTAAAATTGTATATGTGCAGGATTTACTTTTGAAAAGTTTGTGGTCAGTAAGATGTTTTTGTAAGTGATTACTAACAATGCATTTAGTTGATCAAACTATTGTTTATTTTATTTTTTTATTTTGTTTTATTTATCTATAATTATTTCTGGAGAAAGTTACATTACTCCAGTCTTTAGTGTCTCACGATCTCTCAGAAATATTTTATTATGCTTTTTTGGTGCTCGGGAAACAGGATTTTTGATATATAGAAATTAATAATTGTTGATCTGAAAAAAAATATTTTGCACATTTATAAATATTATTTTCTATTGTCAGGTTTATTTTAATGCATACGAATAATTTTTTCTGTTTTAATCTTACTGACCTGTAAAAAAATACACACACACACACACACACACACACACACACACATATATACATACACATTTGCATAATGTAAATATGTGTTTTGACATTTTACATACATTATCCCTGGTGTTCATTTGCTGTGGTGGGCATTTGAAAATAAATAAAGGTGCACTGTAATATCCTCATTTCAACAAACTTGCTTTTGCTTGATACAGAAAACTTTTTGTGGTTTGCAATCCTTTCTTGCATCATTTATTACTCACACTCTGGTCTAAGGCCAGTTGAAGAGTACTGCGTCTTTTCTCGTACGGCATGTCAGAGCCAGATTGAGGGCTCTGGGTTAATCTGCATCTTGACCAGTAATTTGGTAGACTGAAGCTGCTGCTGCTTTGGATTATGGGACAGAGCTTAACCGGTCTGGGAATGTGCATCACCTGTTTTTTCTGAGATAGAGCTTCCCATTTTACTCTTTGATAGTGTAACTTTAGCTGCTTTTGTTGTTTAAATGACGGTGAATAAGATATTTCTCAGAGGACTAGTGCTGATTCTACAGTTACAAGCAGGGGATGTCTGAATATACACTATACCAGCCAATAGTTTGGGATCAGAACAGTCATTTCACTTGTTTTTTTATGCTTTTAAAAGAAGTCTATTCTGCTAAGTCTATTCTTTATTCAAGGCTACATTAATTTGATCAAAAATACAGAAATATAAGAAAAATATAAAATTGTGAAATTACAATTTTGCAATTAAATTGCAACTTTAAGTAACTTATTGTTAGTTGTTGCTTTGTAATTTAAATATTGTTTTCTGCACAAGTACACTGCTTGTTCAAACGACTTATTTAAAATAAACTGAACCAACATAACTGTTGAGGTTTTTTGGGGGTCAACTTAATTGTTTTTTGTTCAATCTACTTAAATTTGCAGAAACAAGTAAGTTAACTTAATTGATTTGTGTTTGGACATCATGAAGGAATTGTGTGGAACTCTGCATTTTTTTCAGTGTAGTTTAAATATTAAATCCCAATAAGCATTTGATAATTATCCTTATGTTCATTAATGAAAACTGGTATACTAAAAATGACCATTGAAAATGTATCAGTTTCGACATAATATGAAGCAGGAAAAATGCATTCAACATTAATTATTAAAATCATTATCAGTGATTGAGTAATACTAATTATTAATCATGATAAAAACGACTAATTAGAATGATTTCTGAATGATCATGTGACCTTGAGTAATGATGTGGAAAATGTAGCTTTAAATCACAGGAATGAATTTCTTAATAAAAAGGTTCATTGCAAATCATTAAACAAATAAATTAAAGTGAATGTTACTAAATTTTATTTGTTTTAATTCAGCCCATATAAATTGTTTACAACCACTTACCTTAAAAGAATTTAGTAAATGCAATGAATATTTTTTTTCAGTGTACATACATTTAGAAAAACACTCATTTCAAATTGTACAAATTTTTCTAAATGTTAATGTTTTGACCTTATTTTTGATTAAATAAGTTCAGTCTAGGTAGCGTAGACAATGTTTTGGAGTGAAAAAAAGTGCTGTCACATGAGAAAACAAGACCGTAACTTTAGGTTCACTGCATGCTAGTTTTCCATTGACATTAAATGTATATCTACTCCCATCTGCCATTGGTGCGTGTGCGCTATGGGTGATACTGGTTGTTGGAGTGTTTATTATCAGATTGAACTTTTTATCGGTCACTGCTGCAGAAAAAAAAACATTTTCGGGCACCTGTTTACTACAAGCTCTCATGTATATGCTTCCAGGACAAGAGCATTATGGGACTATGTGAATTTTATGGGTGGTGTTAACAAGTTTTTCTGCCCTCTAGGGATGAAAGATATCAAATCTTTTTAGGATGACTTAAGTTTTAAGTATGCAACAGGCTGCTGCATTCTGAGTTATTGTTGGTTTTTGTTTGTTGTTGTTGGTAATTTATTGTAAATGTTTTTGATTGTGAATTTGCATAAATTTTATTACTATTATTATTGTTGTTGTTGTCAACCACAGTACTGAAAATAATAATGATAATATTTGTAATACAATATTATTATTATTTTTATAATTATTAATAGTAGTAATTAAATTATGTAAACGTTTAAACTAACTACTTTGATCATTGTTAAATTTGCATAAGTATTATAATAAAATGATCAATGTCAAAATTAGGTATGCTTCACCCAAATTTTTTATTATATTGATAATTGCCACTTCTTAATTATTATTATTTCTAATTAATGTTTGTCTTATTACTTTGCTATACCTTTGTATTAATTGTAAAATGTAAACATTTATCTTGCATACTTTATTTGCATGTTTGTGTTCTTATAAGTGAAATGATACTTTATTAATACAAAAAAATACTAAAAATTATGTTTTGTTTTTATTTTACTATATTCTAAACCATTTGAAAATAAAACAATGCAAAACAATGGTGAAACAACTAGACATTCAACATCATTTACATCATTATACATCAGGAATACATTTATAATGGATAAAATTAACATTTATTTATTTTTTCCTTAATAATTTTCTTACACCTAGTGCAGATTCTGTAACAGGACCATTTCTATCACTCTTACTGTTAGCAGAAATGCTATTTATGTTAGAATTCTGTGATTTGCTGTTGATTTTAAAGTGGTTTTATATAATCTGTGGTGGTTGTCCTTTGTCCTCACCTTGACCTCACTCCTGGACATGAGATGTCCAGTTTAACAGTTTTCTGGCTGCTTTCCTCCAGCTCTCGTTGGCTAGTTAAAGATAGTGATTAATTGCGTCTGAGAATAGTATCCATCCCGTTGGCAAGCTTTCTGTGGGGCTTCGTTCTTCATCTCATTTTTAGGGACTGTAGATGGCCCTTAAATCACTTCCCTAACAACTGGTTTCAAGCAGCGTGTTCATTTGTTTACCTTGTGTTTATGTTCAGAAACATGCCTCTGTGTTTTTGTAACCTGAGTCCTGAGCCTGTAGTGTCCTTGATCATGATAGCAAGCAAGTGGATGGCCATGTAAACTGTGTCGAAAGAACAATGTCAGCTTTGACATAGTTTAAATTTGACTTTATAATGTTTTTAAATTTGAAAAGAGTAGCTGTAAATGCATTCACCGGTTAAACAAAATGATAAACAATTTTAATACATGCAAATGTTTGTGTACTGAAACAAGCATTGAAACAAGAAGCAATGTTTTCGTTCTTTATTTTTGAATTCATCTTTTTTTTGTAGTTTTATTTTATATTTTATTCTACATTTATTTTTAGCTTTTGTAGTTCCCACCTTAGTCGTCATCGTTTTTTTTTTTTTTTGTTTTTTTTTTGCTTCATTTAGTTTTTATTTTTTGTTGCTGCATTTTTGTATGGTCTTACTTTGGTCATAAGTTACTGTTTTTGTTTTATTCATTGCCACCGTAATGCTCTTAAATGCCTTGGTCTTTGCCATCTTCATTGTGCTGCTTTTTGTCATGTTTTTTCCTTTTGTTGTATTTTTTGTCATGGTGTTTTTAGTGATGCACTGATAAGATTTTTCCATGGCCGATTCCAGTTTTGATACTGGCTAATTGTTTGATTCGATACAGATTTTTGAATAGTTTTATTTATTTTCACTAGAAACCAGAAAAAAAACTGTATTTGATTTATCACAGTGTGAATCTGCAGTGATTTCATATTAGAGGCACTTTAATTCTGATCCACACTAAGGAGTAGTGATTTAATTGGTGATTTTTAAAATGTATTGTATAATTTCAAAAATGAAGTGGGGGAAAAACAAACTGACTTTGTGAAATGTATATAATATGTGACATATAACAGATAATATGCTACATAAAACATTCTGGTACAGACAAAAAACAGTATAAATGATGGTTAAATGCAAGTTCATTTAGTTCCAACAGGTGGCACCTATAAAACTGCAATAGTAGCAATGTTTCCTTAGTTACATATTTAAAATGGATTATAAAATAACATCTAAAGTTTTATTATGACTGCATTAGTTTCCCTAATGAATCACACAAAAATATTTAGGATTTCCCTCCAATATTTCACGCATCACAAACAGTACGTGTGCTGGTGAGTTTTTCAAACACCCTACTAACTTACTATAATCCAAACAAAAAATGGAATTTTGTGTTCAGATGCACCGTTATATTGAATAAAGCCCATATACATTAAGTATGATGTATACTCAAGCTTTAAACTTTGACATAAACCACACCCAAATGAGCTGTATTGAGAAAAAATGGGCAAACTTAATTTTGTTCTGAACAGGATATAATGGCAAAAGTATTAAGGAATTGTGGAAGAATGAAATGAAATTAAAGGTTAAAGTTTATTAAAATTACTGCATCTTGTGCTTTTCCGTGTGTATTCTGCCGTTTCCCTGTAACATTGTCACTTGTACTCGGACTGTAAGGGTATCATCCCTCTTGTGTCTATCTGTATTACACCTTCAGCTTTTCCGATCTATGTTAACGTTCCCTTTTATAGATTTTGTAGTAAAAAGTTGTTGCAGTTCGGTTTGTATGCAAATTAGGACATAGATTGGCCAAACTGAAACCAAAAACGTCCTATTGCCGATCTTACGTTTTTACCAAAAAACATCTGGTTCAGTTTTTTTTAGCTGGTCGATCGGTGCATTTTTTATATTTTTCATCTTGAAAATCTTTGTGTCCTTTTTCATCTCCATTGTTGCCGCCTTCAACTTTGAATAAGACCACAGGTGACAAATATTTTTAATACTTTTAGTAAGCTGTTAGTAATTAAGCCTGTAATTGTGTTTTGTTGTTGTTTTTATTGTCTGGCTTGTGGATTCTGTGTGCAACAAAATAAAAGTAATAGTTTTTTTTAAAAATAAGTAAATGCAGCACAGTGCTTCAGATTCTGCAGAGTTAAAGCATCCGTAAATGCCCTCTTGTGTTTTCCTCGAGTCCTTAAATTCTTCAGGCATGAAGAGACCTCAGAACAGGAACATGTTTAATCATCAACTATGACTGACCTAGAACTTCCCCAACAGGCTTCAGTAAAAACTTCACCAGGATAAGAGCCAGTGTCAAAACTACACGTGTTTCTGTAAGGTGTGTTCAGACTTCTAGGGAAAAAAAAAGAAAAGCACCAGAGAGCGAAAACTGAAAAACACAGCCCTCATTTCTTACCAGTTTACACTGCGGTTTAGTTTCAGTACCAACTTGAAACCCCTCCTAAATGACTCAAAAACAGAAGTATTGCGTAATAACAATTACATAACTATTAAAGCGAGTTGATTCTCAGCTCCATCACAGCAAACGCACAGACCACAGTGCCTTAGAAATGCTATTTTTAGTGTTTCCTTCACATTATAATGCAACAGTTTTGTGAGGATTTATGAAAAGCAATGTTTAACTTCTGTTCGTTCATGGATTATTTCCTTTTTTCAGTTTGTTTCATCAATGTCATCTTAATTTCGTAATCTTCTCCTGCAGGTCTTGCTGTGGGTTTGGGTATTGGAGCATTGGCAGAAGTGGCAAAGAAAAGCCTCCGATCAGAAGATAAGAATGGTAAGATAATTATGCTTTTTCAGTTTGTATTAGGGGTGCACAATATATCTTTTCAGCATCGATAACACAATGTGTGGATCTGCAATAGTCACATCGAAGGATCAGCAATGTCAAGATGGGATTATAGTTGATCAGCATTACAGTTCATTATATGTGATTTGTGAGGTCATTTCAAAACTTTTTTTTTTTTCTTTTTTTTCAAAACCGTTCAGAACAAATACAATTATTATTTATAATTTTTTAAGAACATAAAACAAAAGACATACAATACAAGTGTCAAAGGTCACCGAATACAATCTTATTTACATTCATATTTATGGTTGATAAAATGTTGTTATATAGAATTTTGTTAGGGGTTGCATATCAAAGATCAGCAGGCTCCAAATATATATAAATAAAAGCACCACACTAAAACATTACATTTCTTATCAGCCATTTATCCCAGTATGTAGAAATTTTATAGGCTTGTTGTCTCAAGGAAAGTGTCAGTACTTCCATATCATAAATCTTTTTTACAATATCATGCCATTCACCTACAAATGGAGGATCTTCCTTGAGCTGTTTCTTTGTAATGGCCTTTTTGTTAGTTGTTAGTAGTGTATTAAGAAGATATGTATCTTTTTTGTAGTTTTTGATGAGTAAATTCCCAGATACATAGTTTTAAAATTACTTTCCAGATTCAATCCCATTATTGCATTTATCTCTTTATTCAAATCTTGCCAATAGATGTGTATAATATTACATTCCCTAAAATATGTGGTAATGATCAGCCAATACATTTCCACATTTTCTCCAGCATTCACCATTTTTTTTAATCTCTACTTTAAGTATTTTATTTTAGGTTTCGTAAAGAATCTGATTACATTTTTCCAAATAAATTCCCTCTATGAATCTAAATTAATTGTGATCATCTGTGTTTCCCAAATAGTTAACCACTCCTCTTTTGTTATAATTATACTGGCTTCCTTTTCCCATTTCTGTTTTATATACATTGTATTGATGAGTGTGTCTTTAAGTCAGACAGGAATACATTTTTGATGCTAGTTTCTTATTCATCTTTTTTTTTTGTAAGTATCTATAAATACCTGCACAACTGTTGTTTTTATGTCTTCTGAATCTCTTATGTGTTTATTAAAATAGTCTTGTCATTTCAAAACTTTAACCTTAAAACAGTGAGAGATTTTTTTTTCATTTGTATGGGTTTTTAAGACTTGTGACATGTGAAGCAAACTTAAACCAAGAGGTTATAAAGAAACATAAACCATTTGAATTGCATTTAATTATTATAATTTTTGTACCGCAATACTGTTTGATTCCACAAAATTCCATCAAATTCATTTGTATCTCTTCAATTGTATTGTATTTTATGCAGATACTCCTTTACAAAATAATCCAAATCAATGTAAAGTGAGGAATTCATTCAAAATAGTTATGTCCTCTTGTGAAATTCTATTCATATTGCAATTGTCAGTTTTTGCCCAATATCATGCAGCCCTAGTTTGTATAGTACAGCATATTTACATTTGGTCATTTAGCAGACACTTTTGTTCAAAGTGACTTACAATTGAGGAGGCATTCTGCGATTCAACAAGAAAAGGCAATGCACACAAGAAGTGCTAATTATACAAAGCAACACTTAGTGCTCAGAAAATTTAGTGCCAGAATATGGAGGGCGAGGGGAGGTGTTGTTTTTTTTTTAAAGGGAAAGAGACAAAAGAGCATTTCTACAGGTGGTTTGTCAAGCCCACTCACCTGTGTGAAGCACACTTCATGAATGCACACGTTATTTTTTACATGGAGTGATTGTAAGAATGAGTCTGGTGCAAAAACTGGTACAAGTGTTGGTTTAGGGCTGGGCGATATAGAAAAAAAATGTATATCTCGATATTGTCAATATTTTTCTGGTATTTGATATAGATCTCGATACTTATTGGGTGCCCTTTCCAAAGGGCACAAGCACAATAGAACTGTATCAATAGGTTGGGACAAGATGCGCAGCTGAACGCTATTGGTTTAGAATCATCACAAAACCTTCTCGTCTTCTTGTGACAAACAACCACATGACAAGAAGAAAAACATAATTTGCTGTGTCCCCTCTATTGTTCTTTACAAGCCTGTCTAAAAGCATGTGGAAATTTAGCTTTCTCTATTTGTGCGTGCTTATCCACTCGCAATTTTCACGTAATTTTAGATGGTCTCATAAAGAATTTCGTAAAAGTTTTTAGCGATATATTCTATTTAGGCTTATATAAATTATTTAAAATGTGTCCTGCAAACTATTCTGCATCAAGATTCTCGATGTGCATGTGTGAATAATTATGGCTCAGATGTGGGTACTAAAACGCGAAGTTTTTAGAAATATTTAAAGTATATAGGTCTATGTTATCTGTCAGGGCTATGTAGGGAATGCGCATTTATAAAACGAATGCTTGTGTGTGACAGAGAAATGAACAGACAAGATATGCTCACCTTGCATGCCGATATTCCCCTTTTATTTATTTTCATAACCGCCATGAACAGTTACGCAAATTGGGACCTAATGTATTTTGAGTGTATAAAGAGTGTTTTAAGAGTGTTTTGTGACCACCCCGAAATTATAATGTGTGTATTCCCTTTGTGGACTAATTCATCGTCTCCTCCCTTGTCTTTTTCTACTGTGCTGTTTGTCGTCTCCATTTTGCATTTTGGAAATGTCAAATAAGGCCCTTCCTCCTCACCTCACGTCTCTTTTGCGCATGGTAATGCTTGAGGACATAATATTGGACGCTTAGTGCTAGGGATGCACCGATACCATTTTTTGGAACCGATCTTATCTCTTTTTGTTGTTGTTTTTTTTGTTTTTTTTATTAACATAATACAGTTTCTATAGATCTGGTGAAACTCAAATGATACATCCTCTTTACTAAAAATAACAGACCTATAGGTCTACTACATATGATAGATGGCACAATCTATTTAAAAACATGATGCTTTCTATAAACTATGGGCTACATTATTTAAGCATTCATTATGACATTGATATGATCTGTTGTGGTCCAGCTTGTTTTCTTTTTAATAATAAGAATATTTTTTTAAATCTGTAATAGGCTCCCTTAATCGTTGATAAAAATAACCTGCTTTTTAGTAAAGCCTAATATTTCCCTGCAGGTTTGAAACCCAGTTTTACTTAAACACCTAATAAACACCTTATTTACTTAAACACCTAAACTCGGCGCGAGTGAGATGGCGAAACAGTGTCTGAAAAAAGGGTTTTTTTTGTCTGAAAATTATCTTTCTGAAACTAATTTTGTTTGGTATAATTTGTTGGTTATTTTAATGTATTTTTGTTGGTCAGTTATCAACAAAATAAGCAAGAATATTTACGATTATAGACCTATGCTTCAGCGCACAAACTGACAAAAAGGTCTATTAAATAAAATATAAATTTATAAAATTACAGGGAAATATTCACTGTTTCAGAGTAGCTTATATTAGACTAAATAATTTTCTGTTAATAACAATCCATATGCGCCGGGCAGTCCGTTTCACTTTCATTAATTTAATTAACTACTTTGACCACAATGAGCCAAGCTTTACAAACTATTCACACCACTTAAAGTATTCCCCTGAGAAGAATAAACTCAGACGGAAGGATGAGAGAACATTAACTTATTGTAAGAATAATCTCTACTTCAGTGTTGTGAATGCGATCTGCTGATCCAACAGACATAGCGCAACATGATTTAAAAACAGCAATGATCTCCATGTTGCAGGTCAAAATGAAGCCATTTAATGCAAAACTAAATGCATTTGTCCACCGATTACTTATATTAACAGGAACCAATAGTCTTGTAGAGTTTTTCGTGTTGTCATGAACGCTGAACTTAACATGAATTTAACCACTCTAATATTCATCTGTGCTTTACATTAACTATAAAATGGCTTCAGAGCATTTGGGATATAGTAGTCCTACATGAAAACTTTCTAGTGTCTTATAATAGGCTACCTCGTGGCTTTTGTTGGCTTATACATTACACCGAATATAGCTCACATGCAAGATCGGATTTGGATCGGTACCTGCTGGCTGATACCTGATCCAGCAAAAATATGTGGTATCGAACCGATATCTGATCCAAGTATTGGCATTGGTGCATCCCTACTTAGTGCATTCTTTTGGGAAAGTATACACATGAATTTTATGTATTTAATATGAACAATATTTCAAGAATTTACATTGTCAACAAAATTATTCTGACATTATCGATAATATTCGATGCATCGCCCAGCTCTATGTTGGTTAAAGTTTCAGAGAGAAGAGAGAGTGTTTTCTACAGGTGGTTTGTCAAGCCCACTCACCTGTGTGAAGAATCTTGCTAATTATAAGTCATTGGTCCATTTTATTGTAACTTACTGATTAGGGCACAGTTTAAGTGATAAATTACATGCTATCAAAGTTATTGTTGTGTGTGTTTTTGCACTTTAAATCATTAACAGACTGATAGTGAGTGAGGAAAGAATGAGGAGGTGGAAGTGGGTATTTAAACTCACCCACATATATAAGAAAGCATGTTCACTACCAACCAAAATTCTTTAACACAGACCCTAACCTGTTTGCATTATTTGCTGCAGTGAAAATTTTAAATAAAAGCATTGCTGACAATCCAGTGTGCTTATGATACTATTTACTCTTACGCAAGTGAACGCTATTGCTCTTACGACCGTGTGTGTGTGTGTGTGTGTGTGTGTGTGTGTGTGTGTGTGTGTGTGTGTGTGTGTGTGTGTGTGTCTGAGAGAGAGAGATAATATATACATAATAACATTTATAGAGCTGCCTGTTCTAAAGTGTTCCTAAATTAAGATGTTGTCAAGGCTGAGAAGGAGGTTTAATGTAGAGAATGAGCTGTTTTTGCAGCACAGACCCTAGATGTTTATATGCATCTGTGTAATTGGTATGAAAATATGCTAATCTATTATAATGTAATGTAAACTTTTCTCATTTCTGAAATGTGTAACCTCGTTCACCACTTGTGTGTGTAAATATGCACAACCCTCCCGTCATTCATATCTCTCAGCTTAACTGTAAATCTTATGCCACAGAGAGAGAGAGAGAGAGAAAGAGAGAGCTTTAATCGGACACTGTTTTTGAAAGATTATTGGGTTAAGTGATCTAAGTTTCATTCAAGATGCACGTTTTTATATATATATTTATTTTTTTGTACTTCTCTGTAGACACTTTTGTTATGTATACACGTTTTATTTTTTTTAAATGTTTGTTAGAGGATTTTATCAAAATACACATTTTATTGTTAATTTTTTTTTGTTTTTTTTTATTAAATTATCTGTTGAAAAAATGAGAATCGTGTGATAGAATCATTATCCCAGTTCCCATGTAGAAAAATTGTGATTCATATAAAAATCATTTTACAAATTAAACATAATAAACAGGCCAGCAGTTTTGCTCATTAAGTGTATGTAAGTTTTTGACTCTTCTAAAGCATAAAAATACGATATGTTTGCAAATATTTAAGAAACATCCCAAGTGAACATACTTGTTTATCTGAAAAACAATGCTGAAGTCAGATATTCTGCTTTAAAAATGTTTTTCCGTGCCAGAATGTTGTCTTTGTTTAGGTAAATTTAACCTGCACAATGCCAGTTTAGCCAATTATAATTCAGCACCCTGGGGTTGCCTTGTTGGAAAATGTATTTCATTCATTCAAAAAGACTCTGAAAGCATGCGTCCGTGAGCGAAATAGACAGTATCAGACGTCAAAATGTGACAGATTTAGTTCCACATTGAGGTTATTAATTAGCAAATGATATAAATATTACGAACGTAAACATTATGTGAGCAGGTTACATTGTAACCGCGTGTCCTAACAACACACTTTGTGACGAGATACGCAGTTTGGCTGTTTGCACTAGACGAAACGTGACAGAAATGTAAATACAGCCATTCAGAAGCACAGAATAAGCACTCACTCACGAAACTGTAAGGTTTAGAATCTATTCAGACTCACATTATTAGCATTTAGCACTGAATAAAGCACACACGATTTACCTGAGGTGATCACTGTCATAGGTTTCACATGTTGAGCTGTGAGAAATCCCGCGCGTGCGTTTATTTTGATCCAGGAGTGCAATACCTAGTTCAACCACTGGGTGTCAAACTTACATACTGCACCTTTAAATCAATTGAACACTAAATTCTTGTTTCACTGGTTATTTTAACCCTTGTGTAGTCTTCATATTGACTACCCTTTGTTTGTGGCTGTTTTTGCCCATATTGACCTCCAATATAAGGACATCTTGATTGTTGGTGATTTTTTTTCCCTGTTTGGAAGAGGTAAATGTAGTAATTTTTACTGTTGATGATTAGTTGGCACCATTAACTCTTTAGATAGGCCTGTGCAAAAAAAATAAATTCAGTGGGGCAAAACAGCCACAAATATGACGAAAGGGTAATAAATTTGCCTAGTGTTGTGTTTAGTTTTTGAAAAATTCCAAAACATTTTCCCAAAATACGACAGCTGTGGGCCAAATAAACCTTTAAAATCACCCCAGAGTGGATGAAAACATTCCTAACAGCACACAAGGGTTAAGATATTTCTTGATTTTGCCATCTTCGGAGTTTCATATGTCAGTATAACTTTATATGGGAACTGAGAGCAAGTGTGTTCTGAGGACAGAGGGCCGCAACTAGATCTAATCTACGCAGACTTGCTGGATAATGATTACCTTTGACCTCATCTTCACGTCCAGGAATAGCTCTAACGTCCTTACCAAGATAATGACAGCCCTGATCCAACAGTTTGTAGAGTTTTGTTTACATGGACAAATGCTTTTTAGCAGCAGAGACAGAGATTACCCTTTATGTTTCAAATAGCACGAACAGTTGTTGTCTGTGACTACTTAACCTCTCTGTGTATATAAGTGTCTTTTCTTTCTATTAGGCACCGCTGTGTTTTTTAAAGTGATAGTTCATCAGAGTTGTTGTTATTGATTAAACACTTAACTTGTCCCAAAGTTTCTTTGTAGATATTTTGAAGACTGTTGAAAAAGGTAGCTATTGACTTCTATAGTATTTCTGGTCACAATTTTTTTAATGTGCATTTCTTGCTATTAACAAGCCTTTAACTAAGACTTTAAGCTCAATAACTCCCTTATTTGCTGCTTTTTAATGAGTTATTGAGGTAGTAGTCAGGTTTAGATATTGAGTAAGATTGGGTATGTAGAATAAGATCATGATAAATATTTTAATAATAGGCAGGTAATAATCCACTAGTTATAGTTAATAGTTAAGAATTGGTAGAATTGTAAAATTCCTGTGTCTGGTGTCAAAACTGCTTTGTATCTGTACATTGAGAAATGGCAAATGAAATGAGATGAATGTGCAAACAAACAGTTGTATGAAGTGAATCAATTAGTAAGTGAAAGAAATTACTTACAAAATTTAACCATTTTGAAAATAGAAACAACCAGGTTGTACACCACAAAATGTAGAATTGGGCACTCAAAACTTAAGGTTTTGTATGTTTTTTTTTTCTCTCTCTCATATTCATATGTGAAAAATGTGTCACGTCAGCAAACCTTGCACACAGAATTTGATGCCTATTATTTAATCCATTAGGAAAAAACTATATTTCAGAGTAGGGCTGGTTTGATAAACGATATTATATCGAATCGTGATACAATTGATGTCAATAAAAATAAGCGCTTGACTTTTTTTACTCTGCTGTTTATTGATCTAAGAGCCGATCACACAGCAGAAATGTGCAACAATGGGAATCTAGAAGTGTGTTGATATTAGAGATGCACCGAATATTTAGCCACCAAAAATTCATCGGACAAAAATGTTATGCCGTTAAATGGACCGTCTAATTTTTGTGGTTTCAGTCATTGTTGGGGTGCCCTTTTAAATCTGGAAGCATTAACAACTTTTTTTTTAACTATATATTGTTATTGTTTAATATGGAAAATAATTATTGAGATTGCATGTTTTCTATATTGCCCAGCCCTAATTAGGAGTCATATCAAGCAGTGATACTTTGTTCTCTCTTCTCTAAAGTAGAAAAAGGAGGAGGAATAGGCTGCATATTGTGTTCATCCAATACTACATAGAGAAGGAGAGTTCAGCTCCTTATCAAAGAGCTGTGCTGGTTTCCGAAATGCAAAGTTTATTTCCGGAAATCAGTGAAGTTTTGATATATTGCTTGTGATACTTCACACATTCACGTACGTAAACAAATCCTGAACAGAGACTGGCAGTACCTGTAGACATTATAATAGATGGCATCCATGGTGATGTGTCAAAGCAATGGAACAAAAGAGGACAATGCTTTCTATTATAACATCTATGGGCAGTACATCAAATGTATGGACACACGCGCACACACACACACACACTTACCTTTACACACCAAACAGCAGCAGGTCAGAGGTACGCCAGTCACTGAATCCAGTCATGGATTCTCAACTGTTCGCCACATTCTGTTTTTATTTTATGTCATCAAGTTATCTGTAGCTCAAATGACGGCATTCTGTATTTAGCTTTTTGCTTGTACGGTGGCTCTAAACATACAAAAAGCAGAAAAAAACTAACCCAGTTAAAAAAAAATTTATTACGGACAAAGGTTTCAGAGGCAGTGTGTCAATACGATTGACACAACATGTGGTTGAATTGATTTACTTATTTTTTTACGTGCAAAAATTATGGATTCAATGTGTAAAACCTTTACACACATTTACTAAAAAGGCAGAGAAACCTATTTTTTTATGTTTTTTATTATAGTTGTTATTATTTTTGCAGACATAGAACAGCAAAGAACAGGCAGACAATCTGTAACAATCTGTGCAAAATGTAAAACGAAGCATGAAACGAGGGAAAATGGCGACATACACAACATATATGACCTACAAAAAGACACCACAATGGATGTAAAGAGAGAAAACTTACAAATCTTCAGAAATTAAACCACATTTATTAGTTTCTATGTTGTGTTAGGAAAAAAAGACTTAATCCCACACAGACTTCCCATAGGTGGCATATCTAATTATTTCCTAATGTGAATTGGAGGTAAGTCCAAGAAGTCAGTCAGAAAATAAAGTCCCAACATTTTTTTTCCAGAAGCAAAGGATAACTTTGTTAGCTATGATCCTGTCATACTGAAAAGGTAACTGTACATTTCGGTTGAGAGTCTCCAGAAAATCTGACCAACCAAAAATTCTTATCATTTGGTCAGGGAGTAAAGCACAATTGTTAATTTGTGGCTTTTGTAAGGTTATTTTGACTTAAAAACATTTTAGTTGAACGTGTTTCTAAATTATATAACAGAAGGCTTTTATTTTTATCAAGGGAAATACTGAAAATGTTACCCCTGTAACAGTTTTAGAATATTTATCACTGACTAAATTCAAAGATCTATGACAATTTCTTAGTTTGTTGTTGTGTATGCTGTTGTTTTTTTTTTTGTATAATGCTTAATTATTAGGAAACTGTTACGTTTGTAAATGTATTTAGTGTATATGTATTACATATACATATACAATATTGGCATTTAAACATATTTAATAAATTAATAAATAACTAGAAAAAAATACATAAAAGTGTAAATTATTTTTCTTCCTACTATGGAAGTCAATGGCTACCAACATTCTATAAAGTATCTTTTCTTGGGTTCACTTGAAAAAAACAAACAAAAAACTGTCATGTTTTTTTTTCAGTACTAATGAATTACTAATTAATGGTGAGCACTCATTCTGGAAGTGAACTACTCATTTAAAAGTTCCATTGACAAACTTCAAAATAATTTCACACAGGAAATAAGAAGGCAGTTTTGGACAGCAGCCCTTTCCTATCGGAGGCGAATGCGGAGCGCATCGTCCGGACTCTGTGTAAAGTGCGTGGAGCGGCGCTCAAGCTCGGCCAGATGCTCAGCATACAAGGTAAGAGAATGTTGTTTTTGTAAAGCAAGTCGTCACATTACACAAGGTCACTCTTAAGAGATTTGTTGGGTGGTTGAGGCTTCCTCCATGACTGACAGAGTTCATAACCTGCGGCTACTTTCTGCATCTGGGTGGTCGTAAGTCACTGGCTGCTCTTAAGATAAGCTGATATGTGATAGAGGCCTGTTTCATGTTTACTGCTGGATGATATGAGTTTCTGAAATCCACTTACAGAAAGGCGCAGAGAAATTGGAGATGTGGTTTTTATTCCTTCTCTAATATTCAACTGTTTAAAGATAAAATAACCTCATGCGTCCTTCCTGCATTATTTTCCGCAGCGGTGGAAAGTGAATGGTCACTTTTATGCTTGCTGACAGATCAGGGTCTTTGTACACTACCTGTTTATAATACTTAAGGTTTTAGTTTAAATAAACTGGAGATATTTGGATCTAAAGGATTGCAGTATAGGTCTGTGTCAGTGAGACAAATGCATAAAAATAATAAAATCAAAAAAATTTCAATTTTTGTTTAAAGGAGAGAAGATTTTTTTAATATAATAAATTATTTTTTTTTATCTTTGCCATGACGGTACATAATATTTTACTTGATATTTTTAAGATACTAGTATTTAGTTTAAAGCGACATTTAAAGGCTCAACTAGGTTAATTAGACAAGTTGGGGTAATAAGGCAAGTCATAGCAGTGGTTTGTTTTAGACAACCAAACCCAAACCTTTGTTCTAGACAACCAAAAAATATATATATAGCTTATCATATTGACCTTAAAATGGTTTAAAAAAATTAAGAACTGCTTTTTTCTAGCCAAAATAAAACAAAAGACTTCTCCAGTCTTATTTTTTAATAATAATTTTAATGATAAATGTATTTTTTAATAAAAAAAAAATTATTATTATTAAATGAATACATTTTTGGTTATTAATTTTGTCCAAGGACCTCGGGTCACTGTGAGCGACATGGTGCTGTGCGTCGATCCACTAACTAAAGGGGTATCAGCACTTTCAACTATTAGTACTTCTTTATTTGCTTTATTTCTAGCGCTTCTTTTACAATGCAGATTGTGCCAAAGCAGCATAACATAGTTGAAGAAAAGCGAGTAAAAGCCATAATATGTCAAATTGTGGAACATTCCAGCAGTTTAAGCAGACAGGAAAGTAGTGAAGAATGCTGATGTAGTAAATTGAAGCTGCTTTGGTACAGTTTAGTATAAATGTCACTGTTGAAGTTCAGTTTGCTTCAGATCAGTGAAATGCAAATGACATTGCTGAAGGCACTGATCCACTGAAGAACAACTCCTCCAATCTGCAGCTCCACTTGTTCAATTAATTATCATTGAGTCCTCATAGTGTTGTATTTGTAGGAAAGTGTTTGATGCATAAGTAGAGGAAAGAGTGTGTCTCCTACAGGGGTTTGTCAAGCACACTTACCTGTGTGAAGCACACTTATAATTAAACATAGTTTTTTTTTTTTTTTTAAATATGGTGTGTTATTAAGGAGTTTCTATATTCAGGGTTGAATTTAAAACCCTTTTATTCATTGTAGGCAGTGTTAAGAGCATCAGGGGTGTTTTTTTTGTTTGTCTTTTTATAGCACAATTCAGCTTTACCAGAATATAAGTTGTTTTAAAACGTTAAAATGAAGGGTTCATATGCAAAAACCTCTAAGTGCCATATGAAATTTTTCTTTGCAATTAGCATTTTTCTCAGCTTCCTTTGTGTTCAGTTATTTCAGTTTAAAGGCCATGAAAAAAAACAAATTCTTTCTATTAAAGTGAAATAACTGAACCTACAAGCAGTGTTTAATTTGTAAATGAACCATTTCCGGAACACAACCAGAAAATAAGTCACCGTGACCGACGCCACCACACAATTTCAGTTTTCCCTGAACATGACGTCACTAAACGGTGATCGCGCCTAAAAAAGAGCATCACATTTCTGAACAGCCTTGTATTTTTTATTTTTTTTTTTGCTATATATGGGTCAATTGTGGATAAAAAAAAAAAGATCTACAAAACATAAATCTTATGAAACATCACTATTCAGTTTACTAACACCACTGATATTCAGTGCACTTTACTATTATTCACTATAAAAACGATAATTAAATAACTCACTCAATCTAATCCTCAAGAAGATTCCGTCATGTTTTATTTAGGCTGGCCACTATGCCATTATTTATTTTTACTGCTCGCTGCGTACAAAACAATCACCAACCAATGAGAGTTATTGTAAGTGTAAGAAAGCTGATTAGTCGAAAATATTGTTGTGGGCCAATAGTAACATGCCTTCTGCTGTAACTTCAACATGCTGACATTGTGTGTGCAGGTATTCACCATGCAAAAGTTAATAGCCTGTTATGAAAATTATGCTGGATCAATTAAAATAAATACCATGCAAAATGCAAAAATCTAAAATTTTTCCGGAACAGGATCTGTCAAGATCCAGCTCAAATTAAGCATCGTCTAAGAGTCTGGGAAAAATACTAATTTTAGACCAAAAAGTTTCAGATGGCACTTTTTTTACATCTAAATTCTTCAGATTAAAAACTAAAAAATAAAGTAAACGCAGCTTTGATGAGCATAAAAAAACTAAAAAATTATTTAAAAAAAACAAAAAAATCTTACTGTCCACAAACATTAGAACAGTCTAGATAGGACATTGCATATATAGATAACCAACACTATGCTTTCCAGTTCATAGCTCTTAAAAAGTTGCCTGTTGTTGCCTTAGTCTGCATCAACTAACATCGTCTGACTTCTTTCATTGCACAAATGGCCCTCTTCTCTGAACTCTTTCTCCCCCACTCTGTGTGCATCAGTTGATTAGAAAAGCAAGGCCGAAAGCGTCTCTGTCACCCGATGAAGAATGCAGCTCTCAGATTATTGCAGCACGGCCTCCATGCATGACATTTCCAAAGCTTGGCCCCAGCTCATGCACTGGACTCATGTGCCGCGTCATTCTCATCATGACAGGCAGTGTTTTGTAAGCTGACGATTGCACGGCTGTCAGTGAAGGACAGCGACAGTGCTGCGATCGGCGAAGCTCAAAATAAGCCCACAGCTATGCCAGAAACGTGACCTTTACGCTATAGCTCAGGAAGTTCTGGCCTGGAGTACACAATCAGACATTAAGACATAGCTAAACGGTGGCGTATAGGATCGGTTTCTGTAGTTACATTATGGAGAGAGACCTAAGACTTTTTTTTATTATTATTGAAAAAATATAAAAAATATTATTTTTTTTTTAATTAAATTCACATTCTAAAATTTATTGAATGTGAATGATGGAAAATGGTAACGCAGAAGCAATCAAAAGTTTGAAAAGACATGTTGAATTGATTTTAAAACGTGAAGGGAAAGACATTTATAAAAGATTTTTAGTTCTAATAAATGTTTTCAATTCAAGTTTATTCATTGACCTTAGTGTGCAATGGGGAAGTACACTCTATTTTGTGATTGCTTTAGAAGTTCTAATTGAGTTGCCTATGGGAGAAATGACTATAAACTGCAGTAAATAGTCAAACTACTTGCTTAAACAAGTATGTTCATGTCTACACATAAAAAGTAGAATTATATAATAAGAAAAAATTTGTTTGCAACATGAAGCAGCATAACAAGCTGTTTTTGCTGTCTAAAAATCAATGGAAGTGAATGAGACCAGAAGTCTTGAGTCAAAAAGATTACAATGGCTGAGGCCGTGCATACTTGTAGAATAAGGTCAATATGGCACTATTCAAAATAATTATCATTCCAAAGCAACTTTTACTAAATATGCACATTATTAAATAACAATCAAAATCAGAAAGAGTTAAAGTGTTATATAACTTTTGATTTGTACTGCCATCCCATCAAGAGAGTGATGCTGCATTCACACCAGATGCTGCGTTCACATTAAGCATCAAGCGCGGGTGATATACGTGTTAAGTCAACGGAAAGACAGGATTAGACATCCTAAAGCATGTAGCGCTGTTTGGAAAATCTGAACTTCAGCGGACATTCGCCCCACGTTAACCAATTAGGAGCTTTCTCTTGTAGGGGCGTGATTATGACGTAGTGCCTGTTGTTGGTGTCCCGAGGGGAAAATCCTCTTGCCGACACCGGACAACAGTTCATCAAACTGGGCTCAGCTCGGCTCAGTCGGAATCACCAATGAAAGCCTATATCATCCAGGTATAGTTTCTGGAGGAGTTGAACTCAGAGCTGGGTACACCACTGAATGGATCTAGTGTACTCAGACAGGGCACCAAACAAACACATATGCTGTTTTTAGCCTTCCTAAAGCACAAACACAGCTATTCCCTCAATAAAACGACGTGTGAATGAATTGAATTTGACGCAAGTAAACTTAATGTTAATGCGTCTATTTACCTGTGAAGAGTGTGATTTGTTTGCGTGTTCCGGGTCTGGTTTTTATACATTAAATAAATTAGGAAATGACACATGGCAACTTTAATGTAAAAGAGTTTGGTATAGTTACCTTCAGTACACCACACTCAGTCAAGTTTGGTTTGTGCCCCTTCATAAGAAGTATTTGGCCTCCCCTTCTGTAGACAGTACAGTGGATATGCATATACATGGTTAACCTGCAGTTACTTAAATGATATCTATCTATATAATATGTTTTCAATGAAGTGATCTGCAACAAAATAATTAAGAAAGATTTTGGTATCATGTATGGCTTAAGACTCCTTGCAGTGTTTGCATCACCTCAAGTCCTCATAAGGATTTTATTTATCTTAGAATCCTAAAAAGTATCATGTTACCAACTAAAATATGGTGTATCACAACCATTTAGAAACTACATATTTCTAGAGCAGCAAATCTGGGTATTAGTGACTTCTGAAGGATTATGTGACACAGACGACTGGAGTAATAATGCATATAACTGGAATAAGTTCAGTATAATGTAAAGAAAACTGTTCATAAAAATGTAGTTATTTATTTAATATTTTTCAGAGAGTTGCTGTATTATACTACAGTTGACTAGAAATAAAACCATGAAAAAAATAAAAGTTGACTGATAACAAAATGTCACTGGAGAGCCCTTGTACCAAATATTATAAATTTGTGCATCATTAATCATTAGTATATAAATTTACACTGCTTATTACTTGCTCATGAGATTTTATTGTAGTGGATTTTATATACGTGCCAGAGCTATATTGGACAAAGGTCTGTTGTGTTTGTATAGTGGGCATACAGAAAGAAGAATGGTGTAAAATATTCTAGAGTATCTTCTTTTAAAGTTTGTTATTGAATATGACCAACAATACAAATTTCTGACAATATGCAGCCCACATTCCTCTGCCTCAGTATCTGCTCAGAAAATGTAAGGTCATCAAACTGATCTGGGTCAAACAAGTAAACCAGGATAAAAACCATGGCAACTGTGAAGATAAGCCTTAATATTTTACATTTAGATATGATCTATACACACACAAGTAGATCTGAAAAATCTTTTAGATGTTGTGCATTCACACTGTGAGAAGCTCTTGATGGTTTTAGTTCAGGCAGGTTGTTGTTTTCTCTCTCTCTTTCTCTCTCTCTCTCTCTCTTACCTTAAGACTTGTTTACGGTAATGTACATCTGTCACACAGTTGCTTCTTCTGTAACCATCTCTAGAATCTTGTTTACATGTAAAGATTGACAGGGCAACTGGAGCCACGGGATTTGTTGTTCAATGACTGTGATCATGATCTTATTCATCTTAATTAAAAATGATCATGATTTACTTGTGTTTATTAAAACTTTGACGATCATAGTGGTATATTCAAATCTCCAGTTGATTCAGAGAGAACAGTAATCAGTTAGAATTAAGTTCAATAAAAAAGATTTTAATATGATTTTCTTAACTATCTAATCTTTATATGAATTACAAAAGCTGAATAATTACTCAAAGCATGTAGATAAATCAGTGAACCAATCATTTTTAGGTGATTAATTCAATTCATCTTTGTTTATTTAACGCTTTTACAATGTAGATTGTGTCAAAGCAGCTTAACATAGAAGTTCTAGTAAATTGAGACTGTAAGTTTTCAGAGTTGAAGTTCAGTTTAGTTCAGTTTAATGTGGTTTAAATTTCACTGCTGAAAGTCCAAACACTGAAGAGCAAATCCATCGATGCGCAGCTTCACAAGTCCCAAACCAAGCAAACCAGTGGCGAGGAACAAACTTCACTTCTAAAGTTCTAATTCCACTAATAACCATTAGATTTAAAGTATTATCAAATTAATAATTTGTTTCCTCTCTTATTAAGGTCTGTAGCTTTAAGTGATCCAACAATATGTGTACAGGATTGTGTAGCCACTCAATAATTCAGACTACATTTAAAGGTCAAAAACGCGTTAGACCACAGCACTATTGTTATGTACACATTGATCTGTCCTAAATAACACTAAAAGGGCACTTTACTGACCTTTCAGCGAACTGTTGAACAAACATGAAGTGTTGAGCAAAAAATAGGACTCTTATTATTTTTATTATTATTAGATTTGATTTCAATAATGGAACATTAAATTGATAGTTGCACTAAAATCTGGCTCGAAGCTTACGTTTCTACGCTGATGTATTGCTACCCAATCTGGATTTCCATACAATCGCCAACAATCCCAATTTCAATAAAATGTTTGACTTATTTGAAAATAGCATATATTTACTTTCTTTACAGTCACATTTGCTTAAAAGTTCTCAGTTTATTTACTGCTGAGGATACTGAACTGTCCTATATTTTTTATTATTAAATTATTATTATTGTAGACTGAAGTATTTGACAGCTATTCTTTGTTCTGGGTTTGTGAATGGATATACTTGAAAATGAATCAATGTCTCTGTTGATCATCACTACAACCCTGAAGTCATACTCTTTTAAATAACATCAAACATGGTAAAGATTTATGAAAGAAGATCACGAGCAGATGAAGCGTGTATGGTGAAAAGCACATGATTTCTGGAAAACAAATAGCAGATATGTGTAATGGAGCTGTGAGAAACTCTGCTACACCAGGAGGACTGCTCTTATGCTCAGAAGGTCTCAGTAGTCCTACATTAGCATAGGAGAAAGAGTATATAAAGTTTTCTCAGCTTACAAGTCGTTTACAGGGTTACAAAAATCACAGTTTCCACAAAAATATTAAGGAGCACAACTGTTTTTAACATTATGTAATACGAATTGTTTTAGGCTGCAAATTACGATGTTAGGATGATTTCTGAAGGATCATTTGACACTGAGGACTGGGGTAATGATGCAGAAAATACTGATTTGACTTCATAGGAATAAATTGCATTAAAAACATTTATTATTTTAGTTGTTTTGTTATTGCTGTATTTTAAACTAAAGAAAATGTGGCTTTGATTAACTTTAAAAAACAGTAGTATATCTGTACTGTTTATGGTCGACACGCATCACAGCAGCTTGCTATGTTAATAGTATTTACACAGGACATTAATAAGAATGTACTTTACTCATATTAACTTAACTCATATTAATAATATATGTAAATGGATCCCTTGGGTAAGACTATAATACCAGTTATAAACAGTTCCATCAGTTTCACTTGACAAACAGCATTTGTATTGTACCAACACTAAATATTGGTTTTGTAATGTTCCAGATGATGCGTTCATCAACCCACAGCTGGCCAAGATTTTTGAGCGTGTGCGCCAGAGTGCTGACTTCATGCCTATCAAGCAAATGACGGTACCATCTGCTTAAATTACTCATAAATCAACATTATTCAAATAAATTTGGTATTGAAAAAGTTTAATGTCTGTTGCTGGTTGCTGTGTGCAGAAAGCTCTAAGCAATGACCTGGGCCCGAATTGGAGGGATAAACTGGAGATGTTTGAGGAAAGACCTTTTGCTGCGGCCTCTATTGGTCAGGTCCATCTGGCCAGGATGAAGGACGGT
Source organism: Danio tinwini (assembly GCA_903798205.1). Taxonomy (NCBI): domain Eukaryota; kingdom Metazoa; phylum Chordata; class Actinopteri; order Cypriniformes; family Danionidae; genus Danio; species Danio tinwini. The sequence goes on along the minus strand of CAIGQZ010034990.1, from coordinate 17,089,798 downwards.
CGAGAGGTCGCCATGAAAATACAGGTGAGCTGTAGGCAGAAAGTACTGTTTTTTAACTGTTTTGCAATTACAGTAATTCATCATGGTTTACATTAGTCCCATGACCACACACACACTGCAGCATATACACACGTCTGAGCTCCAGCAGTCAGCGGGTGCTTTTAACACAAAACCCCAGGGAGCAGTGCATGTCGGACAGTTTATCAAGGATGTACCGCTGGATCGCATCTTACTATAGTTGTTAAACGTGATTTTTTAATTAATCTTGTCTCTATCTAACGACTCTTCTGTATTTTGAAACTATTAGGTAACAAGTCACAGCGTTAGTACACTGCTTCAATCTTTCGCTTTCACACTTGTACTTAGTAATTTTAGTGATTGACAGGTGGTAATTTGCGTGTAACTTTATTTATTTATGGTTGGTTATGGGTAAAACCAAGACTATGCGGGTCAGGTAGTTGAAACGGAAGGCTACAAATAATTAATTTGTTATGAACTAATTATTTCTTCATAAATAATTAATTCACCACCACCATCGTCCATCGCAATGTTTTACATTAGACATCGTACAATGTCAAATTGGTCAACATCGCACAACCCTAACGTCTTACACAGTCTAAATTGCAAAATGTTAACTTGCAATTGAGTCTACGACTGAAAATTATTTCATTTACATGCAAAAGAATCAGAATCCTGAGAAAAGTTGCATTTATTTTGTTGTTGAGGGATGGAAGCAGGCTTTCACATCAGTCAGAGTTCATACAGAGAAACATTAAAAAATACAGATGAGCATGCTTTCTTCATTAGCATTAAGCTAATTAAGCATTAGTGGAAAATTGTTCTTGTGTTAGCATTTTCCACATCAAAATCACAAACAAAGTCTTCCACCTCTCACATGCCATAGAACACGTCCTTTTAACATTGCAATAAAAATCTAATAGGTTAATCTAAGTCCAAAGAGCAATTACCCCTAACTGCTTTTGCCAGTGGTTGCCCCCAAGTGTTTATGCTTAGATAACCTAATTCAACTACTAAGATGTCTCTCCATTTGAAATGTTAGGTCCCCCGACGTGAGTGCAACAAGACTGTTGAAGGCCTGTTTTTTTTTTTTTTTTTTTTTTTAGCAGTTTGATCTTGTTTTGCTTTATGAAATGAGCTGCTTGTGAGAGAATGTAAATTCACTTCTGGTTTCCTCAGTACCCTGGAGTCGCACAGAGCATCAACAGTGATGTCAATAACCTGATGACGGTCCTCAGCATGAGCAACGCACTTCCTGAAGGTGATACACTTACAATAACACCCCACACTTGACAGATTTTATTCAGAAATATAGTGGTTGTGTAGTTATCTGTGTATTTATCTTTACTTTTTTATAGTGGAGGATATCTAATAATTTGGCACTCTGTTAAATTAGGCTGAAAGTTATTTTACTAATTATTTTTAGATCATTTATGTGATCTGTTTGTTTATCTATAATTTTACAGAGATGACATTATTCAACTTTCTTGTGATCTGATAAAGATTTCACTATCTTAAGACTGAACACATTTTTCCATTCACATATATAGAATGATTTATCAATAATAATAATAATAATATTTATTTATTTCTCGCTCTAAAAAAATAAAATATACTTTTTTAGTATTCTGATTCTTTAATAATAATAAGATGCAACTTTAAAAAAGATGTAAGATTAAGATGTAAAAAGCATGTACATTTAATCAGTTTAATGCATTATCCAATTCTTAAAAAGAAAGAAAATGCAGACTTGGAAATGCTCGTGTACATATTTGTTGTGTTTGGCTTTAAAATATATTTAAGCCAAATTAAGACAAAAATAAACTGAAAAAACTGGGTCAATGAAAAGTTTCAAAATCAAAGACCGTGGTGTCACTGCACTTGGATCTATGTTTAGTGTGTTCAAACTGAGAGCTCAGGGTCTGTTAAGTCTCAGTGGGCTGATGGATTTCAGAATAAACTCTGACCAATCAGAGCTCAGGAGACACGCATAATCCCTGTCATGACTAAAACTGTTTCCACTGCTGCATGATCAATGACAGAGAAACATTTAACTGTCAAAGAGCCTTAATTTTCGAAACATGAGGTGTGTTCAACGTAAAGGGATGGTCTATAAAAAAAAAAAAGCCATCATTTACTCACACTTGACTTGTTCCACACATTTGAGTTTTGTTCTTTTGTTAAACAAAAAAAGAAGATCTTTAGAAAAAATTAATGGAAACCAGTAACCATTGACCTCCATGCTCCATAGCTCCTACTATGGAAGTAAATGGTTAACGGTTTCCAACATTCTTCAGAATATCTTTTTTAGTGTTCAACAGAAGAAATAATCTCATAATAGTTTGGAACCATTTAAGGGAAAGTAAATGGTTAGTGTTTTTTATTTATTTATTAAAAATTTTTTTATCCCTTTAAGGGCAACTGTTTTAAGTCGAACACTTTTTACTTATTTTTTGTATTTCATATGGGGGTTTAAATACCAGTACTAAGGGTCCTCCTTGAACCAGATGTGAGAATTAACATGAAGACACTCAAAACATTTTATCATGTCATACCAACATTTGAGGAAAAGGTACACTTAACGATACAGTACTTGTATGTGAACTAAATTTGATGTTTTTGGTCACTTAATTTTTTGTTAATTGCTAGAAAATAAATGCAGTTCTTTTTGACCCACTTAAAGGAATAGTTCACCCTAACATTGAAAATTACTTACCCTCAAGTGGTAACTTATAGATATTTTGAAGAAAGCTGATATGTTGTAGCCAATGACTTCCACGGTAGGCCAAACAATTACTATGGAAGTCAATGGTTACAGGTTTCCAGCATCCTTCAAAGTGTCTTATTTAGAAACTTAAACAGGTTTGGAACAAGTAGGGAATGAGTAAATGGTGACAGAATTTTCAGTTTGAGATGAACTATCCCTTTAAGAATTCTGCATATATTTATATGTAATTGTAATATTATAGTTATAGTTATTATATTTTAAATGAGATTTTAATAACTATTTTGTATTTGAATTAACATAGTTAAAGTGTACTGGTAAACATTTATGATAAACTCTTTCTGTTAACTTGAATGTCTTGCATTTAAATATATTTATAATGAACCTCTTAAGCACAACAATAAAAAATATAGAGTTAAAATGTACTTTGAAATGTTTATTTTAAATCATTACTAAGTGTACTTTAGAAGTGTACTTGAGTCAATGGTGTTTTAATATCTTTGAGTAACTAGTTTATGAACTAATATATCTCTTGGCAAATTGAGTCATTTTTTTAAGTAAGTAATGGAGTGACTGCTGTGTGACTGTGTCTCTGAACATCCAGGTCTGTTCCCGGAGCATCTAATAGATGTGATGCGGCGTGAGCTGGCGCTGGAGTGTGATTACATAAGAGAAGCCAAGTGTGCTCGCAAATTCAAGTGAGTGAACGAACAAACACAAGAGATATCCTTCTCAATGCTAACCTAAAGTCCCACTGAAATCCAAAAGACAGTTTTCTTTGGGGTGTTAATATCAATATGGTAGTCTTAAGGTTATCTATAAGCTAGTAAGCTCCAAAACAAAGACAACATTTGCATTTAGTGTCGTCAAAAATAGCCTAGGGGCATTGCACTTTGCTTATTAACATATAGTGCAACATCAGCAACTTGAGTTTGAGTCTCAAAATGTGGACCTTTCCTTTTCTGATAATACATGCATTAAAAATCTGCAGTTTCCCACTTACAAAGGATCAATGGTTTTTTAGTTTTGTTTTTTTGATGACATGACTTCATACTTAAGCTTTTCATTAGATCTTTTGACCAATTAAATGCTTTCTAATATCAGAATAACCTACCATATGTTATAGTTGGCATGAAATCAAAATGTACTTACTCTTATTTTTATGTGTATATATTAGAGGTGTTACATACACTGGTCTCGGTTCGGTTACAATTATCATGCCATCAATTCAGTTCAATTCGATATCTCGGTGCGTCACGGTGCATTGACAATGCTTTCTATATGCTTTATTTATATATATATATACATATATACTATTTGTAATACAATTTTGTTATTTAATACAAACAGTAAGATATATAAACTGTTCCTTTTAAAAAAACATGAGCATTTATAGCAAAAAAACAAATATAAATATCCCGCTCGCTCTCTGAGCCTTGTCTTAGTCACACGCTCAATAGAAAGGGCTGCAATTTGGCACTGGCGCTTTTCACAGATAAATGACACTGATAAACTGCAACGGCAATCACAGCTGATCCATAATAGACACGGTGGAGAAAACTCTGCAGACACGCATTTCTGCAGACACGCCTGTGTCTGTATCCAGAAGCATCGCTGTAACAGCTGAGAGAAGAGGAAAAGTCATGCCCAGCAGGTCAAATGGGCCACAGTGAGAGAGAGAGAGAGAGAGAGAGAGAGAGAAATGGAGTTTACTTTCATTCCCTCAATCGCAGTGAAATTTCTGCTGCTTCTGTTGTTAGTGTCAGTGAAAGACTGTCCAGCAAACACACACACTGTAAATTGTGCAGAGTTTCTGTGTTTATAAGTAGTTGGAGTGTTTTAAATACTCTCCTCCCTCGCCATAGTAAGCTACCACAACATAGCGTATATGAGATAAATAACGTCAATACGTAATAACCGGTTATAATTATTACTTAACCGATACCAAATTGTCCGCGTCTGCATCGCAGTGCACCGAAGAAACAATTAATTTTGCACCCCTAGTATATAGTAGTACTTGTGTTTCCAACAATCCAACTGGTTCCCAAAGGATAAAATCAAACATCACCCTACTTTCTTTTGTCATTTTAGCAATTGTTTCAATTGTTTTAGTGTCACGATAGGAGAAAAAAGGACAAATTTAACTTTAAACAGTCATGCCAAATTTAAAGCAAACAGGTAACTAAGACATACAATTTTAATCCGTTACACACACATACAATTTTCTATATGGTGAATGACACATAATGTACTATAAACAGTTTGGACAGTGTAAATGTGCTTTCCATTGTAGTGAATGAAGTCTGGCTATACGTTAATAACATCAAAATTTCCACAGTGGCAAACACACCATCTGCTCAGATCCAGACACACAACATTAAGACCGATCATATACTGTACGTGAGTCAAAATCGCAAAATGTATGAGACCCATTTGAATTATACACTGAATGATGTATTTTAAACCGACTTAGTGTTGCTGTTATTATGTGGCTTGTATTATATTTTATTGTTATATTGCAAATAATATATTACATTACATTGTAAATTAATATTTATTATTATGTTGCAAATCAATATATATTATATTGCAAACTAATATTATTATGTGGCGGTCTTAAGCTTTAGCTTAGTGAATTTGACTGGCTATTTTTAAAAAGGAGAGGGACTACATACACCTCCTTTCCCTTGTTTTAAGCAAATTTACATCATGCATTTCAAGGCGTTCAAGAGACCTTTAAAGCATCCCATCATTGTGTCTATTAATCTACCCCTCTATAAAATCACGGGCGGTCCGAGAGCTTACAAACATGACCCTTCAGGCCGGCTGCCATTGTCTGATATCCAAGCTAAATCTATCCTGCACCACAATGCCCTTTGAAAGGAAGGTTTCGCTCACAAAAATAAACACTACATCTGTTGGGAATGATTTTGCAGTTCTGTATCCTCATGTAACGACTTCTCTGGAGCATTGCGGCCTCAGTGCAGGGCTAAAAATAACCAAGGTTTGAATGATTTGGTCTTGAGGAACAGTTTGTGTGCTAACATATTTAAATAAAGCACACATAGAAATAACAACATTGACAACAAGCTTGGGTCCTGTTCAAAGAGTTTGTTGAGAGGGTGAAGAATGAACCTCTGAGAAATACAGTAGTGTATGTGTATTCAGAGTGGGATGTTTGTCTTGTATTTTCGAGCGGAGCAATGAGATTATCAGTGTTCAGTTGATTAGTTCCTTTCAAAATGGAACTTTTGTTTCCTGTGAGTATTGACGTTGTGTAAACAGATTGCACACACTGCTGTACTTCTGTAGGAGTTGGGGAAATAGTCAAATGGGTTCAACTAAATCTCTTGGTCAGGTAGTACAATTGATTGCATTGATTCTGGTCTATTGGACTGTTGATCTTTCACCTCTGTTCGCATACAATTGCATTCTTTCTATTTAAAAAAAATATCTCAATATATGAGAAATAAATATTTTGTAAATTGTGTAAACTATAACTATTTGCGCTAAAAGAATTGAAGTTTTAAAGTAATGTAAAAATGTTTAGTGTAATGTTTATAATATTTATACAGTGAATGTTAATTCATTCAAAAAGTCACTACACTGCAAAAATGCAGATTAGATTTTTTTTGTCTTGTTTCTAGTCCAAATATATAAAAATTCTTAAATCAAGAAGCATTTTCTAGACAAGCAAAAAATTGTGTCTTGTAAGAAATAATGCCGAAATTAAGTATTGTCAAAATAATCTTATCATAACGAAAAACAAGATTATTTTGCTTACAGTATGGTTTGCCTGACTAGAAAACGTGTCTTGATTTAAGAGCTTTTAGATATTTAAATTAGAAACCAGACAAAAACTTTTTAATTTGCTTCAATGTAATTTGAAATACATACTCGATTGAAAAACACTACAAATTGTAAGTAAATGTTGAAGATTTAGTTTTTATTAGTTATTTTTGAAGCTCAAATTTTGGGTATGTCAGCATTAAATTACAGCTTGCCAAGGAATAATGGGTATGTCAGATTTGCTAAACGTATACAGTGCCAGACATTTGAAAATGCGTCTAACTATATGATAAGTTGATATTAGAAGCAGCCAGTCTTGGGGGTAACGCGGTATACAGTGCATCCGGGAAGTATTCATAGCGCTTCACTTTTTTTTTTTATTCCAAAATGGATTAAATTAATGTATTTTCTCAAAATTCTACACACAATACCCCATAATGACAATGTGAAAAAAATATTTTTGGAAATTGTTGCAAATTTATTAAAAATAAAAAAAAAACTGAAAAAAAAACATGTACATAAGTATTCACAGCCTTTGCTCAATACTTTGTTGATGCACCTTTGGCAGCAATTACAGCCTCAAGTCTTTTTTAATATGATGCTACAAGCTTGGCACACCTGCCTTTGGGAATTTTTGCCCATTCCTTTTTGCAGTACCTCTCAAGCTCTATCAGGTTAGATGGGAAGCGACGATGTAAAGCCATTTTCAAATCTCTCCAGTGATGCTCAATTGGATTTAGGTCTGGGCTCTGGCTGGGCCACTCAAGGACATTCATCACGATGTTTTGAACCCACTTCATTGATATTTTGGCTGTGTGCTTTGGGTCATTGTCCTGCTGGAAGATAAACCGTAAGTCAAGAGCACTCTGAAGCAGGTTTTCATTCAGGATGTCTCTGTACATTGCTGCATTCATCTTTCCCTCTATCCTGACTAGTCTTCCAGTTCCTGCTGCTGAAAAACATCCCCACAGCATGATACTGCCACCACCATCCTTCACTATAGGTATGGTATTAGCCTGGTGATGAGCGGTACCTGGTTTTCTCCAAACGTAATGCCTGGCATTCACTTCAAAGAGTTCAACTTTAGTCTCATCAGACCAGAGAGTTTTGTTTCTTATGGTCTGAGAGTCCTTCAGATGCCTTTTGACAAATTCCAGGTGGGGAGTGGCTTCCGTCTGGCAACTCAACCATACAGGCCTGATTGATGGATTGCTTCACAGATGGTTGTTTTTCTGTAAGGTTCTCCTCTCTCCACAGAGGAATGCTGGAACTCCGACAGAGTGACCATCGGGTTATTGATCACTTCCCTGACTAAGGTCCTTCTCCCCCGATTACTCAGCTTAGATGGCTGGCCAGCTCTAGGAAGAGTCCTGGTGGTTCCAAACATTTTTCACTTACGGATGATGGAGGCCACTGTGCTCGGTGGAACTTTTAGAGCAGCCAAATTTTTTTTAACCTTCCCCAGCCTTGTGCCTCGAGTCAATTCTGTCTTGGAGATCTATAGACAATTCCATTTTCTTCATGCTTGGTTTGTGCTTTGACATGCACAGTCAACCCTGGGACCTTATATAGACAGGTGTATGCTTCTTCAAATCATGTCCAATCAACTGAATTTACCCAATTACTCCAATTAAGCTGCTGAAACATCTCAAGAATGATCAGTGGAATGATCAAACGGCAAAGGCTGTGAATACTTATGTACATGTGATTTATTTTAATTTTTTTTCAGGTTTTATGTTTTTAATAAATTTGCAACAATATCAAAAATCTTTTTTCACATTGTCATTATGAGGTATTGTGTGTAGAATTTTGTGGAAATTAATTAATTTAATCCATTTTGGAATAAGGCTGTAACATAACAAATGTGGAAAAAGTGAAGCACTATGATTACTTTCCGGATGCACTGTATGTATGTAACACATGTTACGTAATAGAACTTTTTTATATTAAAGAATAAAGTAACTCCTTACCTTTTAAAGAATATATGAGTCAGTGTACTTTTTAACTGTAGATTACGTGCAAGTAAAACTCTTGACAACTGCAAGAAACACGACATAGAGACAAAAAAAATGGATGGAAAGCACTACACCCTCACCCACCTCCAGCTAAACAACAAATGATTGACATCAGTTCACGTTCCCCAGGTAAAACAATTAATTCGGCTAAACTCAAAAAAATGGTTATTGCTTTTGTTGTTGAAGAGATGCAGCCACTGTCTACTGTAGGAGCGACTAGGTTTTGTAATATAGTAAGATCTTTTCTCTTTTCGGAAACGATTTACACAATTGTTAAGGCCATGTAAAGCAATTTATTCAATGTATAAAAATTTATTTTGATTCGGGGATTTTTTTTGTCTTACTGTTAATTTTGTTGAACATTTTAAAGTTTCAAAATCTGTTTTTGCCTTTATATAAATTATTTCATGTTAGTACTCTCAGGCTTTATTGCAATCTTTATCTCAATGAACAGTGAATTTACTTAACTAATAACACAAAACGTACAAAAGTAGCAAACATTACATGCTTTCATTAATCTGTATATACAGCATATAGCTCTGTGCTCAAAGTTCGCAAAATATAATTTTATCCTACATTTTTTAAAGGAAAATGAAAGTGTACATTTATATAGGTGGTTGTTAAATGTAGAGCTTTTCTATAAAAAAAGGTGAAAAAACACTAAGTAAAAGTAATATAACTTTCAATAAAAAGTAACTAAGTAACGCTAATTAGTTACTTTTTGGGGGGAGTAACTCAATATTGTAATGCACTACTTTCAAAAGTATCTTTCACCAACAATGGAAGTAGCTAGATTATCTATACTCTTTTATTTGGATTAGAAACCAGACAAAAACTCAAATTACCATTTTAATTTGCTTCAGTGTAATTTGAAATATAAATTGTAGTCTTTTCCAGTCAAGTAAGTAAATGTTGTAGATTTACTTTTTTATTAGTTTAAGCTTTATTATTATTATTATTATTATTATTATTATTATTTTAATATTTCATTTTAATTTGAGTCAATCTTTTAGTAATTTAAATGACTTTTTTGTAGTTTTTAGTATGCATTTATTTTTAGTAAATATTTAGTATGTTCAGTTTTGTTTACCATAGCGCCTTACGATTTGTTAGTGGTTCAAGTGCAAGCACACAACACTGTAATTTATATAAAATGACAGAATGGACCTCATTACAGTCAAGGAGAAAACATCATATGTTAGTTTTTATTTTAAAGCTTTAGTTGGTAAATTACCACAGTATATATCTAGTCCTCGAATTGATTCGAAACTGCTTCTATCTCTTGCATCTGAACAACAGAAAACTGACAATGATCACCTCAGGTACACCTCATGTGCTTTATTCAGTGTTAAGTGCTAACAATGTAAGTTAGAATGCCAAGTCACATGACATTTTTTGCCATACTACAAAAAGCAGCAGCAGCTAGTTCACCTCAGATCTTGAAAATAAAACAAACCATTTGAAGTTAACAAATATCAATCATTCAACATGTACGTATAAACATGTTAAAGAGGTTTATTGTGTATTTGTTAGATTATAAACCTTGCCATTTCGTGAGTGAGTGCATATTCTGTTTCTGAATGGCTGTATTTAAATTTCTGTCATGTTTCGTCTGTTGCAAACAGCTAAATTGTTAATCACTGCAAATCTCGTCACGTAATGTTTTGTTATGACATAGTTACAATGTCTAAATTATATATTGATATAATCTTCTAAATGTTTTATGATTGGAGTCAGATAAAACAAAAGATAAATATATTATTATTCTAATCCATCTCGTATTCAAATTGGAGTCAGATATGAGAGAAATTTGAAGTAAATCAACATTGTACACTGCAAAGACCGAACAGGCAGTGAACCTTTATCCACCAGTGGGCACCTCTATTGGGCCCACTGGGTGGACCTTACAACCTGCTCATCTAATGTTTACACTCGTAATATTTACATTATTTGCTAATTAATAACTAAATCCTTTTGGAGTCTGCTACTGTCCACCAGAGGTCGCATTTCAGTCATGAATGCACACTTTGAGAGCCTTTCTGAATAAATGAATGAATGAAACGTGCTGTTTTCCACCAAGGCAACCCAGGCTGCTGAAATAATTGGCTAGGATGGCATTGGGCGGGTTAAAATAACCAAAACATAGACAGCATTCCCACAAGCAGAATATCTGACTTCAGCATTGTTTTTCAGATAAGCAAGAATATTCACTTAGCATGTTTCTTAAATATCTGCAAACACATTATTGTATTTTTATGCTTTAGGAGAGTCAAAAACTTACATACAGCACCTTTAATAGCTTCAGTATAGATAATATAGCTACTTCTAGTATCCACTTATCTTATAGTTAGACACATTTTCAAATGTCTGGAACTGTATACCCTTAGCAAAACTGACATACTCATTATTCCTTGGCAAGCTGTAATTTAATGCTGACATACCCAAAATTTGAGCGTCAGCCAGGATGTCCGCTCACCATCACTTCACTCAAACTTGTGTGTTGATGATCACGTCGTATCTGTAGTGCACGTGCAGGTTGGCATGCTTTTTTCCGGTGGTATGCTTGAGCTGCTCAGTGACTCAGAAATTTTGTGGTTTTTGGCAGGGAGCTTTTGAAAGATCACCCCTTCTTCTACGTGCCGGACGTCATCGGTGAGCTGAGCAGTCAACACGTCCTCACCACTGAATTAGTGCCCGGCTTTCCTCTCGATCAGGCTGAAGCACTCACACAAGAACTCAAAAATGAGGTATTTGTTGTTTCTGTTGAACTAGTTACATGAAATAAGTGTGAAATTGAAGCATTTAAAGAGTCTAAAAAGGGTAGTTCACCCAAAAAATTTGAATGAGCTTTTTATTTACACACTGTTACTCCCCCCCCCCCCCCCCCCCCACCCCCCACCCCTTTACTTAAACATTAAAGGATAAATGTATTTTTAAAAAGGCTTAAAAGGTGGTCCTTGGCCATTCATAAAATGCATTGGCATTATTGGCATATATATTATTGGCAGTTGTTATTGGCAATTTGACAGTCAAAAAAGCACATACAGAAATAAAATTAATAACTGTGACTCTTGATAATATATTGAGGTCTTGTATTGCGAAATGATCAGTCTGTACAAGAAACTTAATGTTAGTTATTAAAAAAATTAAAAGCTTTAGTTCCAAGCCTCTACAAACTGAGCGCATCTTGTTTCGGGTTTGTCTGTTTTATTGGGTATCACGTTTGAAAGAGCATGCTTTTATGGCTCTTATTTAATAAATGAGATTGTGGAGCTCATATTAGAGGGGAAAATGTTTTTTATTCTGATGCACAGAATAATAAATCCTTATTTATAAGACTGAAAAATGACAGAATTTTTCATTTTGTCATTTGAATAGGTTTAGATTTCTCTAATTATATAGCAGATGTCTTACATAAACTACATATAAATCAGTGCTATATCTTCCTTAATGTTTGCTAGATAATATTTGTGTAGATTTGTAAGATTAAAGCTTTTTTTTTTTTTTGGCTAAAACTAAAAACTCTTGTGCTTGTTTTGTGTGTGTAATAACCGTAGACTGTAAAAAATATGGACGTATTATCCGTGACGTCACCCATAGGTTTCTGAAGAGTGCAAATGAAGTTACAAGTAGGCGTGGCAAACCGTCGCCATTTTGTTCACGCATCATTGCACCGACCGGGTATAACCAAAAAGTTAAAGATGCCTGCTAGCATTTTGCGTAGACTGGCTTTTCTTTAGGAGAAACACTTAATACTTCATTACCTGCGACTAGTTTGTGTTCTGACTACATGTGCTTGGCTGTGTACTATATCAATAGTGTTTAGTCTTTAAAAAAAAACACTGTTGTAATACATTAAGCCACTAAGCATTGTTTTATGACGGTTTTCTACATGAGGAAAACGCTAATTACATCCATACACTTAAAATCTGGTCTGTGTTAGTAAATGCAAGGCTATTTATGAAATCCAGGCATAAAACAGTTTTATAGCCTACAGCTAATCAATCTGTTAGATTCTATTGACTGTGTAAAGCCACACAAAAAATAATGTATATGCCGAGTTCATCAGCTAATTAGCCGGAATCAGTTGAGGTGAAGTGATGGTGACTAGCAAGACCTAGCTGTCACTCAACTGGCCACGCCCTTATTTATGCAGACTTAATATAACTTAATAAAAAACGAAACGGATGAGTAATAAAAAATATCTTATATTTGCTAATATTAGCTATATGCACCAAAACCATCTTTTGTTTGTAAACATGTTTTTATCAGCTGCAAAATTGGCCAATTTAGCATTGCAGTCAGTGAACATCTGGAGTTTCTGGAGCCAGCCCCCAAAAGGCCAGTCGATAAATTGCAGTTTCATTTACTTCTGTATTGGCTTCATGAGGGGAAGCGGGTTGTTGCCGCTTGGTAGTAACTTTATTTCAGCTAGTTGAATATTCCTTATGTTTTAATTAGTTAAAACTTCACTGAACTTAATACAACTAAATTAAATAACTATAGACATTAATAAACAAACTAATAAAGTTGTAAATGCACAACAGACCTAAAACTTTACCTGAAATTAAAAGTTAAATGTACAATTAAATCCAGTTACAATTCAAACCTATATTTTATGTATGACCACAAATTTAATTTAAATTATTCCTAAACAACAGTGGTGCAAACACAAATCTCTCAAAAGCTTGATGTATTTAATCATTGTTTTGTTTTGTTTTTTAAACCCTAATACAATTTTTTATTTTTTATTTTTTTGGTAAAATATATTATTAATCTAAGCTGCATCTGTCTTTATGAACTGTATTTGCTCATTAATGAGTTCTCACCCAATTGGGCTGGAAAACATTTTCTACATGTAATATGGTTTAGTCAGTTATATAAATAAAGGCTCATTAAAAAGTGCTGTGGTATCAGCACACGTCATAATATGAGGTCGGACTTTGTTTTCCTGACGCTTCATCGCCACCTGCTGGTGGAAGAGTTTGCTGGCATTAGAAGGACAAAGTGTAAATAAAGAGCATGACGTTAAAAAAAGTCAAGGAATGAAGTATAAATTAACTAAAATGTTGAACCAATCCCAGAGTGGAAGCTGTCGTGCACACTGAGACCATGAAGCCAATTATTGTAATTGAAATGTATAAACACAGCATACCGATATGATTTAAATGCACATCAGTTATGTGGATTGACATAAACATTGCATGAAAGCAGTCTTTGTTTGGAGATGAAGCTGATTTATGACATGAATGTGTATACTGTGGATAATATGCTGATTCTTTTTTTATTTTTTGAATGCTCAGATCTGTAAAAACATCCTGAATCTGTGTCTGAGGGAGCTCTTTGAGTTCAGATACATGCAGACGGATCCCAACTGGTCCAATTTCTTTTATGATCCACAAACACACCGGGTAAGAGAGAGAGTCCGGTTCAGTGTCAGTTTTCTCATAGTGTTTATTACTTTTTTACACTAACAGTCAAATGTTAAGTCTTAAATGTAGATTTAACCTGAGTTGTAATTCATGTACAATTGTAAGATTGGTTTTAGTCACTACATAATTTGTATACTTTCCTTTGTTAGTTTTTTTGGGTTTGTGACTATTGTTGTTGTTTTTATTATTATTATTATTATTATTATTATTATTACAAGCATTTCGAAAGCAGTAGTTAAAGAATACGTAGAAGTGGCCAAATTTGAAACAAACCTGAAATTTAAAACTAATTCTATTACAATATTAAATGTAATTAATTCCTGTGATTCAAAGCAGAATTTTCAGCATTATTTTCCAGGCTTAAGTGTTACCCAATCCTCCCGAAATTATTCTAATATGCTGATTTTGTGCAAAAAATAAATTTATTATAATTATTACTATTGAAAATAGTTTTAAAATTTTAATGTATTCATGTATTGAGATGCATTAAAAATAATTACTAATTGTAGATATTGTAGCATTTAGTTTAGTAAATCAAAAAGGTTTTAAAAGTTGTCTTCTCTCAATATGTACAATATATATAAGTGTGTCATTAATATAAGCAATAATATATAATATTATTTGTCGTATTACTGTATTACTTGATAGTAGTTTATTTTACATTTGTAGTTTAATGCTTTTGTACAATAAGTCAAAAGCAAGTGATTTGACCTCATATATTAGTGTATATGCAAGTAGTCATATTAGAAATATTTATAAAAATTATATTACTGCATATTACAATGTTTTGTTCAGTATGTTTTTATTTATTTATTTAATGTTAGTTACTTATAGTACTGTAGACTATAGAAAATCAAAAAAGTTGTTTTAATCTCAACGTGTAGAATGTAAATGTAATGTTATTATATTAATGATATAAAGTATTATAGATAATATAGTAACATTTTGCTGTATAATGTATTATAAATGTGTTTAATATTTAAATATTAGGACTTTATTATTCTGAGTACAGTAAATAAAGGTATATATGTTTTGTTTTTATATGTCAGAGTTTTTGAAGTTGTTCTTCTGTTCACAGGTTGCTTTACTTGACTTCGGTGCGACGAGAGGGTTTGATGAGAGTTTTACTGATGTTTATATTGAGGTAAACTTAAAAAAGTGAAGGTAAACGATTGTGTAAATGAAACGTTTTCTTTCGTAGACTGATGATCTTCCTCTTAAACAGATCATTAAGGCTGCTGCAGATGGGAATCGAGAAGGAGTGTTGAAGCAATCTGTAGACATGAAGTTTTTGACTGGTTATGAGTCAAAGGTAAGAATATAAAACTGATGTTTATTGTTTTGGCCTTCAATTCTCCTGTTCTCTACTCACTCTCGGGTGTGATGTGTTAAAGTTTAAAAGAAAAAGTAAAGATTTTTAAGCTGAAATCTGGGTTATTAATTCATAAAATGCAAGTCTAAAGCATTTTGAGAGTCAAAAAAACAAATAGGCAAATTTGAAATAAATGCCTATTGCTTCTGGAGATACATTGAGGCCTGTTGAAGCACAGGGATTGGTCTGTCCTAAAAATTGAACATTACATTATTTACAACATTATTAGCTTTAATCCACAGCCTTAGCAAACAACAAAATCAGCAAAACATTTTTAGGATGGTTTGTATCTGGTTCAGATAACTGATACAGCGGTTTGTTTATAAAATCATACAGTGAAATGATGCTTATGAAATTATTAAAGCATTAATTAATTGTAAAATGTATTGTTTTGCATGACTAAATCTTATAAATTGAAAAATTATCAACTTTCCATTTTTACATAAACCATGAGAAACCATTAACTTTAATTTCCCCCTTCAATAAAGTGCTTAGTTCATATATTTGATTATCACAGGCTAACCAGTTCTTCAGTCTGAATCTGAAACTGTTTGAGACTGAGTGACTGTTGACATTTCCAAAAGTGTTTCTGAGTAACTTTTAATTCTTTGTTGGCTCAAATTAGAAATCCTTATTACAAGATTAACATTCGGGTAAAATACTTATGATAAACAGTCACTACTTTTACATGGACATCAGTAATCGAATTATTTGCTTTAATCTACTTAAGAGAATAATAAGACTAAGGTGTTTACATGAGTTGCTTTTTGAGTGTTACTTTCACGATCGCGTTTTACATGTTATAGCGCATAATTCGATTAACGTCATTGCATCACCTCGCTATCTGCATTTCCTCCGGAGTTTCATGTAATTTCGGGTGTTTCATTTTTAATTTGTCGACTTTAACTGCAGTTTGGCACTTTCATTTTCATTTACGAACATTTCATGCAAGCCCACCATGACAAACCAGATATTGGATGCAACTAGGAACTGCTGGAAGAGTTGTTTTAACCCCAAAAATAAAATCAAAACAGTCCATGTGTCCTCAGTGATTTAAACTGAAAATTATGAAGCTACA
>CAIGQZ010034990.1:17052166-17072969 GCA_903798205.1 Danio tinwini | reverse complement strand
AGAAACACTGGTTAAATACTCTAATTCCTGGATGACCTGAGGTTGAGTAAACTAAATTCTGCGTGAACAATCACTTTAACACTATCTCATCTTCTCTTTGAGGCCATGGTGAATGCACACGTGGATGCGGTGATGATCCTGGGCGAGGCGTTTGCGTCAGAGGAGCCGTTCGACTTCGGAGCTCAGAGCACCACAGAGCGCATCCACAACCTCATCCCCGTCATGCTGAAACAGCGGCTCATCCCTCCGCCAGAAGAAACCTACTCCCTGCACCGCAAGATGGGCGGCTCCTTCCTCATTTGTTCACGTCTCAATGCCAAGATAAGCTGCAAAAACATGTTTGACGCGGCCTACGGCAATTACTGGAGCAGCCGCAAGAAAGGACCAAGCCAGTGACCGACAGGGGCTTGTCTTTCAAAAAAAAACTCGGATAAGCACAAAATTGTCTGGCCAATCACTCGAATGTAAAACGAACAGCACTTTTGTTTCAACCGACTCAACCGTACCATCATACGTGTTCGCTTTTTGGCTTTCGTTTAATTTTTTTCTCCTTTTGAGTGTGTTATGGGGAAATAATATCCATGGTTGTGTAATTCAAAGATGGCTGTTCTGACTGATGTTTTAATGTGCCTACGGTAATCCAGGAAAGTTGGTTATTCGTCAGGCATGGTTGATTGATTGGCTGTTGAACATTTCATATCCAAGCCAACAGTTGTTTTTGTTTCCAGGATCTTGAACTTGAGTTTGTGAGAATTGACTCCTTGAAATCAGTATATTAACTTTATGGGAAATAAGCATTATTTTTCTCTGTCTGGTTTGTGGATTTTGCGCACAATCTTGGCCAAAGTATGATAAAGGGAAGCTCCTGAAAGATGAGATCGAAAAATGGTCACATATGTTATCTACTGTAGGTTGGTTACACAAGCTTGCTTGTTTTAGCTGGTAAAAAACACATCTTTGTCATGATGCATTTTAAAAAGCCAGGATGTTAAATATGATGAGGAATCACTTGATGTGTGTGAGATGTCTATGAATTTAAATGTGCCTATAAGGAGGTGAGAATTAGAAGAAAGCATCATGGCTTGGTATCAGAGCGTTGGTGTTAAAGGCTTTTTTTCTAATCTTCCTGCTATTGGCGTTCTTACTAAACAATTGTGATAAAATTGTCTGAAAAAAATGATTAAATTTTTTTTAAATCGACACAACAGTCCTAAATGTTAATTAGTAAGCTTCGTTTTTCCATTTATTCAATCACAAATATACATTTAGTACACATTGACACGTCTTTTTTTCAAGACATGAACTGGTTTAGGATCATCTGAAGTTTGGCCATTGCTTGATCATTTGCCGGGCTATTCAGAAGACCATTGTGTGAGTCATGGAAGAGCACGTTCACATATTCAATAATGTTTGCTTGAGAAGTTGTCGTATGCAAGTTTTGACAGACGTGGTTTGGGTTGAATGTGTGGTACATCATCACCAGGACTGCTGGCTTATTAACTGTAAAGACAAACAATTATAGTTTTATTATAATTCTGTCTGTGAAATATAGCCTTGCAACTGTGAGAAAAGGAAAATCAGAAGTAGGCCTGTCACAATAATCAAATGTATCGACTTATCGCACAACACATGGACATGACCTCAATCATTTTTGGTGATGCAATGTATATTGACCATACATAAATTCTAGCAACATTTTAGATGAGGATATACACTCAACAGCCACTTTATTAGGGACACCTTACTCATACTGGGTTGGACCCCCTTTTGCCTTCAGAACTGCCTTAATCCTTTTGGCATAGATTCAATAAGGTACTGGAAATATTTCTCAGAGATTTTGGTCCGTATTGACATGATAGCATCACACAGTTGCTGTAGATTTGCCGGCTGCACATCCATGATGCGAATCTCCTGTTCCACCACATCCCAGAGGTGCTCTATTGAATTGAGATCTGGTGACTGTAGAGGCCATTTGAGTACAGTGAACTCATTGTCATGTTTAAGAAACCAGTCTGTCAGCAGTTATCCTGCTGGAAGTAGCCATCAGAAGATGGGTACACTGTGGTCATAAAGGGATAGACATGGTCAGCAACAATACTGAGGTAAGCTGTGACGTTGACACGATGCTCAGTTGGTACTAATGGGCCCAAAGTGTGCCAAGAAAATATCCCCCACACCATTACACCACCACCAGCCAGAACCGTTGATGCAAGGCAGGATGAATCCATGCTTTCATGGTGTTGACGCCAAATTCTGACCCTGCGCAGCAGAAATCGAGACTCAAGAGACCAGGCAATGTTTTTCCAATCTTCTATTGTCCAATTTTGGTGGGCCTGTGCGAATTGTAGCCTCAGTTTCCTGTTCTTAGCTGACAGGAGTGGCATCTGGTGTAGTCTTCTGCTGCTGTAGCCCATCCGCCTCAAGATTTGATGTGTTGTGCATTTAGAGATGCTCTTCTGCATACCTCGGTTGTAACGAGTGGTTATTTGAGTTACTGTTGCCTTTCTATCAGTTGAACCAGTCTGGCCATTCACCTCTGACCTTTAGCATCAACAAGGCATTTGTGCCCACAGAACTGCTGCTCACTGGATATTTTCTCTTTTTCAGACCATTCTCTGTAAATCCTAGGATGGTTGTGTGTGAGAATCTCGGTAGATCATCAGTTTCTGAAATACTCAGACCAGTCCGTCTGGCACCAACAACCATGCCACATTCAAAGTCACTTAAATCGCCTTTCTTCCTCATTCTGATGCTCGGTTTGAACTGCAGCAGATCGTCTTGACCATGCCTAAATGCATTGAGTTGCTGCCATGTGATTGGCTGATTATAAATTTGCATTAACGAGCAGTTGGACAGATGTACCTAATAAAATGGCCGGTGAATGTACATTTTCACATTCTAATTTCAATGCCTAATTATTAAATTGTTAAAATGGCTCTGATTAAATTAAATATTGCTAAGACTAAACTATGATGTGTTCTTTGGTAGAGTGTACTTGCATTGTAAGGATATTATATTGTCATTCTGGCGTTATATAATGATGAGTAGCATGAAACGGTCTCAATGACAATAGGATTTATCACAATATATTTTGGTGCAGTATAACGTACAACAAAAACAATAGATATCATTACAGACCTAATCAGAAGTGTGGGAGAGTTTAAACTGCTTCAAATTCCATTGGGGAAAATAAATCTCTGAACTGAGAGGAACTAAAAACTGTGAGATATATAAACTTTAAATTGTGAGAATCTATATTTTGAGAAGTTACAATTACCTTGTTATATTTGATGTGGCAAGACAAAAACAATTGAGATTTAAAAACCTAACCTATATTATCCTAGTTAAGCCTTCAATTTGTACTTTAAGCTGAATACTAATATTTTGCAAAATAACTAGTAAGATATTATGTACTGTCATCATGGCAAAGACGAAAGATATTTAGTTATTAAAACCATTGTTTAAAACTGTCGAAAAAAATCTCATAAACGTCACATGAGGAATATTTAAAAATAATTCAAATTTCACATGAAGGGCTAATATTTTTGCCTACAACACTATTTACTAATTGACTTCAGAGATGTAAATGTGAGTTACAAGAAAAAAAAGGTAAAATTGAAATAAATAAACTAATTTTGGGGAGAGGGTTAATCTGAAATGCCAGATGTGTGCTTCATTTCTAGATCTAAACCAGTCAGCTATTCACTATTACCAGAAAAAGTTACCTGGAATTTTCCTCAGTGCCTCTTCAATGTCTGTTCCCACTCGTGATACCACAGGACAAAAGGCCAGAATCAATTGACAGTCCATTAATTCACTCGCTCGAACTCCATGGAGCCCTGCAAGGAATTGTGCATCAGCTCCTAAGGTTCGACCACACAAAAGGAGATGCACTTTGACGGAAGGCTCTGCCATAAAAGAAATCAAATTGTTAATAAGGTAGGTATAGAAAGCAAGGCCCAAACTTTTGATATTAACATTAAGATATTCAAGATTCGAAAACACAAAATGTATTATTGGGGTGTACAGATTAATGTGTTTAAATTCAAAGGCAAGTCTTTTCTTAACCATTGAAATTTTTATTTTAACTTTTGAGCGTCTGATCAATCGTGATAAAATGTTTTAAGAGCAAAAAAATGAAATGCAATCTGCTTCCAGATTTCTAGACACTGTTTGATTAATGTTATATTAATATTTCCAATCCCTTGTTCTGATTTGCCTTAATACAATGATAAAGAACATGATTTTTGAGTACTTTATTGAAAGGGATTGTGCTTTTCACAATTTTTACTGTTATTCACCATAAATCGCCTTTTTGATTGAAGATCTTGAACTGGTTTCTGATGGGCTTGGAAACTTCTTCCTGCTTGATGCTCCCTCAGTTTCCCAGTCCTCTTTTCTAGAAGGTGCTTCACTCAAACTGCTCAAGATGTCAATGTACGGTTTTAGAGAAGCCTGTGCTGATTTGAGCTGCTGGTCCACTTCTCGAAAAGCTCGAAGTAACTCCTTTAAAACTTCATGTACATCATCTGAGGAAAAGTTTGAGACAGGTCATTTTTAAAATCTCTTTTAGATTTAGATTGTCACTCTACAACTGAAAATGGTCTCATTTATCCAAAGTCATAACTGGTCAGACAGAAAGAATCTGCGAACATATTTTTCTGATTTTTTTTTTGTGCAGAATTTTGTTAAATAAATAATTACTGAATTATTTCGGAAGTATAGTAACTAAACTTCAAACAAGAAGTAAAAAATAATTTTTAACGTATTTAAGGTTTATAATGCAAATACAATTAGATCCACTTGTTTGGTAAGCAAAGCAAGTCTTTCATATAAAAAATCTACTAAAATACAGAAAATATAACTTTACAAATTGTATTGTAAATAAACCATATAAACTTTTGCATATTAGCCAATAATATTGCAATAATATTCATATAAAATTGAATAAATATAAATTTACATATGTAAATAACTAGACTCCGTGATGATGCAGATTCTGTGTGGGCCTATGAATTACTTACTGCTGTTGTTAGACATTAATCGCTTCAGTGCTGCATCAAATGTTTGTGGTCCGGAAGAATCCTTCAAATAATCAAAAACACATTAATGCTAAAAAATAATTACTATCTTATGCTTTTATTAGGGCTGCACAATATATTGTTTAAGCATTGACATTGCAATGTGTGTATTTGCTGACACCATAGTTTGGAAGATGTGATTTGTGGAGTCATTGCTAAGTGTACCCATAATCAAGTGAACGTTTGTCATTTGCAAATGTTTTGTGTCAGGCACTTGCACACATAAGGCTCAACATGTGCAGTCCACATGCCCTTTTTAGTCTGGGATATAAAGTGCCCTTCCAAAATGAGCAAAAGCCTCTGCACGGCCCTGTTTTGTGTATTTGCACGCAAATTTAAGCAAACAAAAGGCTGTTTATTTCATTTCTATATTTGCTATATTGTAGTTATCCTTGTAATTTAGATGCACTACCCTGCAAAATCATTCCAATAAAATGATGAATTCTGTCCAAATATTATAGCTATTTCAGTCATCTAGTCAGAATGTATTCACATTGATATATATATATATATCAGACAAATTTATTCAGTGCAACTGTAGATTATATGACAAAATTGTTGTCAGGCACGTTTTGATGACATAACAAAAGTCTCTGTTAAAGGATCAGATGCGGCTCCAAACGGATGAAAAAATGTGCAATTGACCCTGATTCATTATGGTTTTTTATTCCACACAGTGTCTTTAAGAAGGTGGGTGGTCTCAAGTTTCTTTTGACTTGCAATTTTTCACCATCAAAATTATCTGTGAAATTATCTCAATTTTATGAGCAAGTACTCTTGGCTTGAAAACTCTGCTTTGTGCATAATTTTTCTCCTCACAGAATGAAAACTTGGAATAACGAATTGATTACTGTTAAAGGAAAGAGTCTATTTCTGGAGAAATGGCTGGAACATGGGTTGCTATATGTAAGTGATTTATTTGATTCATCTTTAAGGATCTATTCATATGAATCATTTTTATCTAAGTTCAATTTTCCTGTTAAATTTTAAGAATTTTCGACAGTGATCAAAGCTATCCCCTCGGGACTCGTTAGTTTAATGTGCAGTCATTTGACCTATTATAAGATAGAAAATAAAGAATGTAATTTCCTAATAAATGGTAAAAATATATTTGACAAAAAATGTACTAATAAAGACATAAGGCAAGTATTTAATAATAAAAACAGAGTTATTCCAAGAGGGAAATTTTATTGGAATTCTTTATTATGGGAGGTCAATTGGAGAAAAGCATGGCTGCTACCATACAAATTTTGCATTTCAAATAAAGTAAAAGAAACTCATTTAAAGATTTTACATAAAGTATACCCAACCAACGTGTTACTTTCTAAATTCTTAAATATTGAGAATGTTCATTTTGTAAAAACAGTGAGGAATTATTGTCACTTATTTGTTGATTGTCAGAGTCTGCAATTGTTTTGGAAAGACTTTTTGATTATTCTATATAATTTTTCTGATTATTCTGCTAAAAATAATATGTTGATGACATTGAATGCAAAATAAATATTTGTTATTTTGAAAATGGTGTTAAACAAATTAACAATTTTGTTAATTTTATTATTTTAAATGGTAAATTCTTTATCCACAAATGTAGACTTTCAAACTCTCCTTTATACAAGGGTTTTGTCAACGAACTTATTCTGTTAATGAAGTCTCTCAAAACTGTAAAAGCTCAGTCTATTGTAAGCTATTATGAATCTGTTTTTGGCGTCTTATGAATGTTAACTTTGGAATTTTTGTTTGTTGCCTGTTTGTGCTTTATTTGTAAATAACTAATGCATAATAATAAAAAAGATGCAGCTCCAAACTACTAAATAACTGCCATTTTTAATTTTTATACTTTGTAAGTATAAAACCTCTAGGTTTATCATTAAAAATGTCTTTTATTTTCTATTGAAAGTAAAATCTTTCAGATATTTAATCAGAGTAAATAGATTAACTGTTCCTAAATTTATCAGTTAGATTGAATAATGATGGGACAATATTTCTCCAATATTTTGATCTTGAGCAAAGTTGATTCTGTTAAAAGTCTGGTATTAATTCCATATGCCACTAAAACGATGATTCTTTATCTAATAATACGCAGTTGCCACATTTCTAAATAATATTGCTGACTTTCAGTTTCACCAGCTTCATGGCTAAAGATAGTACCTTCACTGCTTCTGTGATTAATGCCATTATCTTCTTTCTGATCTGAAAGTTCTTGATGCCTGGAAAAAGCTCATTCAGATCTTCTCTGGTCAAAGTAAGGATTTGAGTGTCATCGATGGCAGCTTCTAGAAATAGATGGAAAACATACAGCACGTCACGCTACATTCGTGTCATACGCGTTCACATATTCTTAGATGTAGTCTAGGCTAGTAAATATAATTCACAAGTGACATACCATTCAGGACAGAAATAGCACCCGGAATTAAATTGATTTTTTCTCGGAGATCTCTGGCATTCTTGAATATAAAATAAAGGTGATACTTAACACGACAATCTTTTTTATATAGACTATTGGCACATGATCTTTGCAGAAACTATATTTTTGGAGTACTAGTTATCATACTACATGTTTGTTTATTGTAACATTAGCCTACCATTTCTTTGTTTGACCCCGATGTTTTTTGATTGAACCACGCTAATCTGCTGGACAGCCACGAAGAAGACCCTGCGCTGTTCATTTCTGTTGTACTGAAAGCGAAAGTTAATGTTGACAAAACGTAAGTACTTCAACTCTGTATACAGACTGACTCCAGTTCAGTCAAGACATTATCAACAGCAGCACGGAGTAGCAAAACGGGTGTGTTAAAATCTGACCTGGGAGCTGTATTCGCCAGTGATTGGCTGTTTTGACGTAAAGACCCCCCCTTTCGGTGTGTGTGCGTGTGCGTGTGTGGAAAGGACGCGTTCTCATTGGCTGTTGCGAACAGGAGGCGTGTCCTGAATGAAGCGATCTCTCCGAAAGGACGGTAATGTTAAAGCTACTCTTGTTTTGTGAGCAGTAGACTGTTGGATATGTGCTTCAGAATGTAAAGTTGATCGTAAATATTGTCATACGAATTGTTAGACGGTCAAATGCAACCGTGTAGGGATTATTTGACGTAGTGCCGCCATGCGTGCTTTTCTGGCTGGAAATACATTGGTGGGCTGTGATGGTGGTCTTGAAGACTACAGTTATGCACTGCAATAAAGGTGCAGGCAGCTTCTGTGTGTAAATGCGGGGTTATTTAAGTATTATTTTTAGATGCCTAATGCTACCGGATTCTGCTTGCTTTTCTGGTTTTTTTGGGGGCTCATTTGATTGATGGCATAATGAAAGTCCTCATATGAGCTAACCCGTATGTGACTGCTACCTATATGCTATTAAATTTTAAATGATAATTGTACACATCTATGAATAATTTTTACTGATTTGTGTTGAATAGGCTCATTGGCCAGACCCAGAGTAACATGTCTGGCATATGTGTACCCAGCAAGAGGAAAATGGCTAGACCAAAACTAAACCCTGAAACAACAGGTAATCCTTTAGTAATACAAGATTTATAATATTCCACACTTTGTAAACACTATATGGCTTTTTCTGAAGTGGTTGAATTCCCACAATCATCATTATGTAATCATGAAATCTGTTTTGATTAATTTATATCATAGGGTTGTTGTATAATTATGATCTATACATTTTGAAATGTAAACAAGACAATAAAGCACAGTTTTCCTCTCTTTTCCTCTTTTTTATTTGACAATAAGTTCTTTTAAAACAATAATATCCTAATTAATCATTCTAATATGCTGATGCTCTCGAAACATTCCTTATTATTGTTATTATTATTATTGAACGTTTACTGCTTATTAGATTTGTGAAAACTGATTCTCAAATATACAAATTAAGTCAAAGTCAGCTTTATTGTCAATTCAACCACATGTACACAACGTTTTTTTTATTAAAACAAATGCATTTCTTGAAAATGATGCTTTAAATTTAAACTTTAATATCACAGGAATAAAATACATTTTGTAATACAGAAAATTTGTTTTGAGCTGAAACAATATTTCAGTCAAATAAAATCAGACTTGGCGAAGATAAGAGATTTATATTGGTCTAAATTTATTATAAATGCCTTCAACAGAGTCAGTTGCCACTTCAACAGATGTGGTAAAGGATATGGGAAGGGAGGCTCAAGGAAGTGGAGCGAGACCCTCCAAAGTAAGTTGATTTATGCATCCAAATCCAAGTTCACTGTATATATTTAGGTAATACAATTAATCATGAGGCAATTAGCACTTTTTTTTTTTTTTGACATTTGTGTTGTTGCATTTCAGAATACGGGAACAGGCTTTCAGAAAACAAGGAAAACTTACCCCAGAAAAAGGTGATTTTTGTGTCAGACAATAAGGGCAATTTTACAGTGGCTGAGAAAGCTTAACATGCTGCAACTTAAGAAAACACATGCAAATAAAAAATCCCACTAGCAAAGTAACAAAACATCTTCATAAGTTTGACAGCACAAATCCTCACAACGCAAACACAAATAGAAAACGTGCTATTGGAACGTGCTGTAAATCCTCACAACACATGCACATTATAATCTGAAAAAAATAAGTTTGCTTTAAATGATTTGATGGTAAACTACAGTATATGTTGGCAACTACATTTTCTATTCTATTTGTGTTTGCATTGTGAGGATTTGCAACACATGTGTTGTCAAACCTTTTCACCTTAAATGGACAGGATAGTGCAGATTACAGACAGGAAAGTGAGGGCAAAACCTTAAAATGAAAAATAATACCTTTTTAACTTTTTTTTAATGTTTAAAATGCAAATCCAATTAGATTCACCTTATTTGGTAAACAAATCAAGTCTCTCATATAATATCTCTACTAAAAGACAGAAAATATACTTTACAAACTGCATTATACATAAATCATATGAACGTTTTCATATTAGTCAATAATATTACAGTAATTAATTAAAAAACTGAATAAATTTAGATTTACACACATTTACTCAAGTAAATAAACAGAATTAATGATGGGCTAAATATCTGCGGAATTCTGTGGAAAATCTGCGGAATTCTGCACATGCAGATTCCGTGTGGGCCTAGCCATGGGTAACCAACCCTGTTCCTGGCGATCACCTTCCTGCAGATTTCAGCTCCAACCCTGATCAAACACACCTGAACCAATTAATTAGAACCTGAGGAGCACTTGATAATTACACGCAGGTGTGTTTGATATGGGCTGCAACTGAAAACTGCAGGAAGGTGGATCTCCAGGAATAGGGTTGAGCACCCCTGCTCTAGGCTATTGGCACCGACAATGTTTTTCTAATTTGATGGTGATTTTTTCTATTTGCATGTGTTTTCTTAAGTTGCAGTGGGTTAAGCTCTCTTGGCCACCATACAACTTCCAGATTTTCACATTGAGGAACAACCTGCATTTAGTATTAGGGAAATTTAAATAAGTAATAAAAAACGCATTATAATTAAGAAGAGTGGCGACACGGTGGCTCAGTGGTTAGCACTGTCACTTCACAGCAAGAAGGTCACTGGTTTGAGTCCCGGCTGGGCCAGTTGGCGTTTCTATGTGGAGTTTGCATGTTCTCCCCGTGTTGGCGTTGGTTTCCTCAGGGTCCTCTGGTTTCCCCCACAGTCCAAAGACATGCGGTGTAGGTGAATTGAATAAACAAAATTGGCCATAGTGTATGTGTGTGAATGAGTGTGTATGGATGTTTGCCAGTACTGTTTTGCAGCTGGAAGGGCACAGCTGTGTAAAACTTATGCTGGATAAATTGGTGGTTTATTCTGTTGTTGTGACCCCTGATAAATAGTGACTAAACCGAAGGAAAATAAATGATTGAATTAAGAAATGATTTAGTTTTTATTTTGTATTTAATTAGACAAAAAAACCATCTTGGTGGCTGTGGCATATTATGAAAGTAGCCAAAAAAAACCTCAATGCGCAACTTCTTTTTTTTTTTAAATAGTGCAGAAAAATCACAACCCTGGCAACACTGACTGGAAATGTGTGTCATTCTCTGTCTTCCAGTTTTATAGAGTTTGGTGGAAAACTCAAAATTCTTTTGGGTCTTAAACTTTTTTTTTTATCCAGATGTTGTAACAGTAAACACTAATCAGACCCCTGTTCTGAGGTATTCTGGCCTAGCGGTTAAAAACTATAACACGTTATATGGAATATACTTATTAAATACAACAAATAATAATCTGTCTCAGATGCTACAGGCTCAAATATGTCTGTAGTGTTTTTACAGAACTTTAAATAACCACAGTTGGTACTAGTAACATATTTTTCATAAGATGATGGATTACTAATAGTGTTGAACATCATGTGTCCTAAGGTATCATGATCTCCAGCCTGTGATTATGAGACCTACAGAGGATTTAGACCATGGGCTGTCCTTCAGTTCTGTTACCACTTCCAGCCTGGCCAATGGCTTGGAGAGCCAAAATATGCAAATTTACCACACAGACGGAATGATAGGAAAAAGTGATGCATCCAGTTCAGACACATTTACTGAAACAGGTAAGCACAGACCTAATGGATCTTTATTCATATTTAGACATTTAGCAGATGCTTTTATCCAAAGTGACTTACAATTGAGGACGCATTCAGAGATTCAGCAAGAAGAGGCAATACACACAAGAAGTGCTAAAAATAGAAAGGATCTGTTAGAGCCAGGACCGGATTAACCAGTGGGCATTATGGGCACATGCCCAGGGGCCCGTGTGCACTTGGGGCCCTTGCGAGGGAGGAAAACATTTTGATTTTGGAGTGTCTATTTAGGCTAAGTGCAAATAGCGCACCTCATTGGAATAAGCTAGTTGAGTCCTTCCCGTCAGCGCTGTTTGATTGACAGATACAACATAACTAAAGAGCTCAGCAGACAGCAGGTGGGAGTGGCGCAGCTTGTAAAGAGCATGGTAACATGTTTTGAGGTGATCGATCATGAACCGGGTTCGAATCCAGCGTCTGATGAACACGTTCTTCTTTTCCCCCATTACATATCAGATTGAAAATACATTTATTTTCAATAGAATGGAAATGTTTTTGTTTAAAAATTTAAATAAAGTATATAAAATGAGTCACAAGGTATTTAATAAGGATAATAAGAATAATACATATTTTATAGACAGTTATTTTCCACCTGGTGTAAATGTTAGCGACATCTTAATATAATTAATCTGTATTTACAATGTTAGTTGCCCTGCTTTACCCATATTCTCCGACCTCATGGAGAGAGAGAGACAGAGAGAGAGACAGAAAAAGCCCCTGAAGAGGAGAGAGATTGGAGAGAACTGGTATAGTGTGTGTGATTTCGGATACTTTCAGCTTTATAATCAAGTGATTTTTGCCTACTCTTCTTCATCACGAGGGAGACAGTAGGAATCATTAATCAGTGTGTGTTTTATGGAAGACTCATAGAACTGGACTGGAGAGGTGTTATATCCAAGTCATATGCATTATAAGTTTGTAGAAGTTATACATTGAAAATACCCTTAAATATAAATGTTTAGTACTGCTTCAGTGAACTTGAACAAGTATAATAAAAACCATTAATATTCACTAGCTATATTAGTATTTTTTTATCAAAGTGTGCTTTAAATGCTTTTAAAATCAGGTAAATCTTT
This sequence comes from Danio tinwini, assembly GCA_903798205.1. Taxonomy (NCBI): domain Eukaryota; kingdom Metazoa; phylum Chordata; class Actinopteri; order Cypriniformes; family Danionidae; genus Danio; species Danio tinwini. Next base: position 17,060,257 of record CAIGQZ010034990.1, on the reverse strand, counting down.
GTTGACTATAAATATGTACTATGTCATTTATTTAAAAAATGTGGGCAAAATATTATAGATTAACTTTATTTAATAAATATTTTATTAATCATTTTTTAATTCAACTATAGGGGTGCGGCCTTGTAGGGGGCCCTACAAGACATTGTGCCCAGGGGCCACTGAATTCTTAATTTGTGCCTGGTTAGAGCTCAGAGAATTAGGTGCTAGAGTAAAGAGGCATGTGTTGTTTTTAGATAAATTAGTGTTTCTACAGGTGGTTTGTCAACCCCACTCACCTGTATGAAGCATACTTCATATATATGGCTGCGTCTGAACATGCCTACTACTCAAGTATGTACTACATTTGAATTTACTACATGACCATTAGCAAAGTACATTCTATATAGTATTATGTGAGTAGTATGAATGGAATTTGGGCATACTATATCCGCTATTAGTCATTATCACGTGACCTGCCTGTGTCAGTTGCGTCACTTCACTCCCATTTAGGTATTCTCTCATGTGGCATCACGTGATAGTGTAGCATCCATTGGATGCGCATTGCAGAATCTTACCAGAAGAAGTGGGTCATCCTGGTACTTCTCGCATACTGGTTTTCAAGTACTATGATTTCGGACATACTACTCTGCTTGAATACTGCTTTTAACATGCTATATAGTAGGGAAGCATGCAATTTTGGACGCAGCCTATGATATTTTTCATAATGTCCAAAAGTCGCACAAGTATTTTTTTTAATAACACAGATTTTAAAATGAAAAAGAAGCAGAAGATGGAGGAAACCGACCGTTCCTCCTTGAAAAAGTACATTGAGCAAGTAAAGCAAACAGGTATGCATGCATTTCCCTGTGTTCCTTCATTAATCTACACATGATGAAACCTAAAAAGCGTAGATGACTTCTCTTTCTCTTCAACAGTACCTGTTATAGTTCCTGTTGCTCAGATCTCCCAGAAGACTCAAAGGACTGACTGCACACAGGAGCATAAATCAACTCAGCACAGCAAGAAAGAGACGCTTGTTTATCCGCCAGGTAAAAAAAAAACAGTTGAGCTACAGTTTTAATGGAAAGGGTGCGTTTTCATAATATGAAGTTCATGGTGTTTTTCTTTACAGGAAGTCAAGAGGAGAAATGGCAGCTGCAGATTTTGGCAAAAGGTAGAGTAACCTGCCCAAAATGCAAAAGTGTTGGAAGAAAGACTGTGGATGGGTTAAAGAAACACCTGGAAGCATGCAAACTGGTATGTGCATACATTGTAGCAATGCTTATGAAAATGTCACTTGTAGGGGTATTTACAGTTTTAACCCAAAGAATGAGCAGTCTGTCAGATGAAGAAGAGCCGGAGTCAGAGATTCAAATAAATAAATAAAGTTTACTGAAGATAGTTTGCAAGGCTTACCCAAGGCTGAGTGTACTTCTCAGCAGTCTTTATCAAAACTGGTTAAAAACCGGTATGATCTACATTCAGACAGTTAAAAGTCTATCTTAAATAAAAAGTTAAATTGCTTTAAAAGAATTAACCGTAAAAATAGCAAAATCTCTTAAGACATTTTGGATAGTATTAACTCATAGAGATAAAAATAAAAACAATAGAAGTTGTTTCTAGTCCTCAGCCGTTCATTTCCACTCAAGGTCTCAGTGACCTCTGACCTAGTTTGGTGGCTCCTGAAAATAGTTTCAAAGAGACAGGCAATGCACTGAACGTTCTTACATAAAGCAGTGTATTTAGCTTATTCATTCTTTGAAATCATTTCAAAGTTAAAAACTCATTCAAATAATGAAATAATTATATTTAATAAACATAATGAGAAACAGGATGATGAGAAAAGGATAAACATCCACGCTGAGATGAATGGGACCGTATGGGATGGTAGAAATCCGAATCCTTCACACTGATATAAAGCAAATCGATTTATTATTATTGTTTTTATTTAAAAATTTATTTTATTTTACTTTACAAGAACCCGTTTACATGTCCACATTGTGAGAAACAACTGAAAACTTCAACTGGAATGAAGTACCACCTCATGGCTGACCACAACAGCTTGGTTAGTTTTGTCTTTTTTTTATTATTATTATTATTATTGATAACAACATTTGCTTTAAAGATGGTGTTGAAGTGAATATTATTTTTTTGTTTGTTTGTTTTTTAAGCCCATTCCAGACACTGGTAATGAACTAGTTGACCAGGAAGTGAAGGAAAAACTACGCAAAGTATTAAAGAGAATGGGCAAATTAAAGTGCTCCAGAGAGGTGGGGTCATTTTTTACTGTATTCTAATTATGAACATATTTTGAAACATTTTAGTTCGAAATACTTTACAAGTCAATAATGTAGTGCTATATGAAACATTTGTGGATTTTTATATGCAGTATAATGATAATAGTACTAATTAACAGTAATATGTAATTACTAATAATTATTTACTCTACCTGACAAAAGTTTTGTCATCAATCCCAGTTGTAAGAGCAACAAATAATAACTTGACTTCTAGTTGATCATTTGGAAGAGTGGCAGAAGGTAGATTTTTCAGATGAATCATCTGTTGAATTGCATATTAATCATCACAAATACTGCAGAAGACCTATTGGAACCTGCATGGACCCAAGATTCTCATAGAAATCAGTCAAGTTTGGTGAAGGTAAAATCATGGTTTGGGGTTTCATTCAGCACAGGGGCGTGCAAGAGATTTGCAGAGTGAATGGCAACATCAACAGCCTGAGGTATCAAGACATTTGTGCTGCCCATTGCATTACAAACCACAGGAGAGGGCAAATTCTTCAGCAGGATAGCGCTCCTTCTCATACAGTACCTCAGCCTCCACATCAAAGTTTCTGAAAGCATAGAAGGTCAAGGTGCTCCAGGATTGTCCAGCCCAGTCACCAGACATGAACATTTTTGAGCATGTCTGGGGTAAGATAAAGGAAAAGGCATTGAAGATGAATTCAAAACTCTGGGAGTCCTGCAAGAGCGCTTTCTTTGCCATTCCAGATGACTTTATTAATAAGTTATTTGAGTGATTGCAGAGATGTATGGATGCAGTCGTCCAAGCTAATAAGAATCATACACAATATAAATTTTTTTTTTCACTGCACCATGACTTTATATTCTGTGCTGTACATTATTTCTGTTAAGTGACAAGACTTTTGTCTAAGCAATGTCAGACCTTACTGTGCAAATTAAAAATCAAGGCATGCTCATATTTTATTTTAGAGGGCTTTGCCTTTCATATAAGCCACTTCTGATGCCAAATGATCAACTAGAAGTCAAGTTATTATTTGTTGTTCCTAAAACTTGGATAGGCAACAAGACTTTTGTAATTTAGTGTATATTAGTATAAAATATAATACTTTTTATTTTAGTGTTAAACAAGAAAATTAAAGTATGCTACTACTTCAAATGTAAGATATTTTTAAATATATTTTTATAAAATCTAAATGGTTTACACCATTGTTAAGAAATGCTGAAATCATTTACAATTTAAACTAAATTAAAACAATCTATTTTAAATTTGTAAATTAAAAAGTTGAACTAATAAGTTAGATTAAATAGTTATTTAAATCACATTTTTGTACTGTATCTTACTGACCACATGGAATCATGCATGTTTTTATGCATGCTATCTCAAAAGAATGGTTTGTTCTAGGGCTGCACTGGAAGTTTCACTAGTATAATGGGTTATGTGTACCATATGAAGAAATGTGGCAAAGAGTCATCCGAGCTGGAGAAACTCTTAATGAACTGTAAACACTGTGGAAAAGCATATCGTTCCAGAGCGGGCCTGGAGTATCATCTCAAAAATGAACACAGTCCCGTGAGTCCTACATCTCTTTATTCCTGTACGTCTGAGATGAAAAATTCTCATGCAGACTGTTTCAATGTCCACAAATAAACTGTCACATGTACCTGTTGTTGCAGACAGCTGAGGAAAGTGAGGAGGTAAAGCCGCAGAAAGAGCCAGTGCCAGAGAGGACGCAGAGCGGACGGGCCAAACGCTTATCAGCGCAGGTCGCCGGGTTTTACCTTCGAGAAATCGCCAGCGAGGAGCTGCTAAAGGAATGGCCCAAAAGAAAAGTCCAACATGACCTGGTGCCAGATGACAGGAAGGTGCTGCAAAATATTAATATCTGACTGTGGCAATATGTTGCTTTTCCAATGTCTGAACCTGTGTGAAGCTAGTTTTGGTTAGGCTTCAAGCATCAGTGGTTAATAAAAAAAAAAAAAAAATTATACTCAAGTGTAAAAAAACATGCAAGCACAGTTAAACTACACTGTTAAAAATAAAAAGTTTACTCAACTTAAAATTGAAAGGCAACTTGCTGCATGGCTTTTTCGAGTTGGCTCAACGTAAATCACATAAACTAGTGCTTGCCTTAAAAATCAGCTCAAAAAGTGGGGGGTAAGTTAGGACCATTCTAAGAATCCAAGCAATTTTGGGCTCACACACCTCTTCCTACCCCCAGCTCTTTACCTTCGTTATATGATTATTACTACTATAATTTATAGAATAGAAAAGCAGATACAGTTTTTTTTTCATCTTATTTGTGCTGTTACTTATGGAAGTCCGAAGTCCTGCATCAAAATATTTTTTCTCTTTTGTTTTGTCGTGATCACGGCTTAATTATCTCGTGATCTTGACATATCAACTCGTTTTCTCATGATCTTGACATAACAAAAAGTTGTTATGTCATAATCACAACTTATTTTTTTGCCTTTATTTAATTATGTATTAATTATTATTATTATCATTATTATTATTAATATCTGGCAGATGTCTGGCCAGACATGTATATTATTATATACCATTATTTACACTAAGTTTCCCTCAACTGTTACCATTTTAAGGCAACTGTATATGGCGCACAATAAGTTGCTGCATGCATGAAATAAATTATGAAGAACGATGAAGATCCTGCACTTGCTTTGATTCTTTTCGCAAATTATTTACAACTTTAAAAATGCGCCATATAGAGTTGCATTAAAATGGTAACAGTTAAGGGATTATTATTGTAAATAATGATATATAATTATATACATGAAAATAATCATGAATTTACATTATTCATAAGCACAAGCGTTTGCTCTCATTATGGCTGTTCTGAACGCTTTTAATGTGTTGCACAAATGTGCGTCTGCAGTTGTTCTCTCCCTGTTCACAGGGCCGGTGCAGACTCTCTGGCCAGACATTTGCCAGATATTAATAATAATAATAATAATAATAAGAAGAAGAATTAATACATAAATAAATAAAAGCAAAAAAATTCAGTCGTGATGACAGTCGTCATTTTTGTTATGTCGAGATCACAAGATAATTAGGTCGTGATCACAACAAAACAAGAGAAAAATTTATTTTAATGCATGACATCTTAGGACTTCCGTAGTTACTTATATTCTTATGTAGTGCAAATAAAATATTTGATACACAATGAAAGAGACGCACAATTTAATGCCATTATAATTTTTGTTTGTTACAGTATATGCTTACATTTTCATGCTTTTCCCAAAAAGGTTGTATGAATATTGTTAATGGTTAATTTCACTTGATAAAGTTCACTTTTATGGATCCAATAAAAGGTTCCATAATGAATAAATGAGGACCGGAAATGAAAAATTTAGTTTTTATTCATTTTTATAGACATTTCATTCATTTTTGTGTTCATGTAGCTGAAGTATTCTCGTCCAGGGTTGCCTTCCTTCAGCCAAGAGACTCTGCGGAAGTGGAAGAATGAAGTCAAACTTCATAAGAAAGTGCAGTGTCCAAACAAGGTGAGAACATCATGCACAAGCTCTCATTAATTTCAGCAAGAATGTAGCATTATGCACAATCATTTCACAAATAAATGGTGTTCATTTTTTTTCTAAACCACATGTGAAATTATTATGTATGCTATTATCATAATAGGGTTGTGGATGCTTCTATACCAGTGTTTCAGGCCTAAAGGCTCATCTTGGACTGTGTACCTTGGTAAGGAAAATATAAAAAATTATGCATACAGTTTATCAGATTTGATTATATAGAATATTTGTTACTCAAATGCAAATGTTTAGTCACAATTTTCCCCTTGTTTTAAAGGCTAATTTATTCAATTATATTCAAATGTAATATTAAGTATTAATGTTTTATTAAATTATTTAAAAAGTAACCCATTTGCTAGCAGATCTGAATTATTCAGCGTTATTGTAATATACTGATTTGGTGTTTAAGAAACCCTTGTATTGTTACCAATGTTAAAAAACTATTTTCTAGAACTTGCATTATGAATGGATAGTAGAATATATTTGTATATATATGAATATATTTTTAGATTATATTATATATTTGTTTATTTAACCTATTTTAAAATAGATCTTTTCAGCATTATATTATTTTTATTAGCAAAATATCACTTTTTTTCATACAACCATGCTTTGGTTTCAAAAATCTTACTGACGCCAAGCAATGGTACCATGTGTACCATTTAACTGAAAGAAAATTCTTTATTGTTATTGGCTGAATCAGTAGGTTCCTAAACTGCGTTAATATTGTTTTCCTATTTTTCATTGTTCATAATTTAATTTGCTCTGGAACAGTACACCTTTATGAAGAGGCTTTGTTCTTTGCAGGGTGAATTTGAGACTGGGAAATATAAATGTTTGATATGTAAGAAAGAATTCAACTCTGAAAGTGGAGTCAAGTACCACATCAATTCCATTCATGCTCAGGTAACACAAAAATTTATTTTAAACTTTGAAGCTGTTTAATACTTCTGATTAGTTGAAGAACATGTCATTTTTTTCCCATAAGCACAAAGCTAAATTCATTAGAGCCAGGATTTGCCCATATTATAGCTCCATAGTACTACAGCAAAAGATATTAAAAGATATAGCAAAAGAACTGAAAACATACCAAGACATTTAGGAACAAATTAAAAGCAAATAAATATATTGCACAACAGGATAAAAATGACAAACTATCTCATGCTATCCTAATCTGATCCTATCCAATCCAATGTTGTTACCATTTCAGTAGCATGTTTAGCTTTTTGCTAATATATTAGCATGGTTAACATTGTTATCATAAATTAAACTGGCGCTAAGATTTGAGCATGGTTAGCATATTGTTATGAATTATGAATTAACATCTTTGTGCAATGTTTCTAGAATGGTTTATAAGATTCTAGCCTACTTTAATTAATTGTATTATTTTCTAGCATGAAATAGCAAGCTTCTAACTTGACTAACTTGTTTTTACAATGTGATTTTACATGTTAAGATGATTTAACACATTGCTGGCATGTTCTAGCACTATCATCATTTAGCAAATTCATTGTTTACATGAATTAGCATGTTGCTGGCATATTTTAAAACATTGCTTACATGTTTAATATGTTGCTAGCATTATTTAATATTGCTAACATAATTTGTCCCATTCGCATGATTTAACGCATTGCTAACTTAGAACTATTTTATTTATTTTAGGCATCCCTGCTGAAAAAAACAGCATATGCTGGTAAGGTATGTTTTGATGCTGGTATGCTGGTTTTAGTGCTGGTTTTGCTGGTCTCGATGCTGGTTTTGCTGGTCTCGATGCTGGTCTTGCTGGTTTCAGTGCTGGTCTCAATGCTGGTCTTGCTGGCCTGAGTGCTGGTCCTGACCAGCATTTAGACCAGCAGGACCAGCAAGACCAGCATTAAAACCAGTAAGATCAGCATCAAGACCAGCAAAACCAGCATTAAAACCAGCAAGACCAGCATTGAAACCAGCAAGACCAGCATACCAGCATCAAAACATACCTTACCAGCATATGCTGTTTTTTTCAGCAGGGATCTTTGCCTTTGTTAAGATAGGACGGGAAAAGTATTGAAGGAGAGGTCTGTGCAATGGTGTTATATGTTTGTTGGCACATTGCCCACAAGGCTATCAGCGCTGACCTAACTTGGACTTTTAATCATTTTCATAATCTGTTTACTGAAACCAAGAGTCACTAGAAAAGATATTGAATCCCAGGTCAGAATGGCCTGAAGGTCTGATGTAAGATTGGCAGTAGTAGCTTGAGGACTCTGTGTGGAGATATTTCAATTTAGTCTTAAAATAATAATTATTATGATAATAATAA
>CAIGQZ010034990.1:17016275-17052066 GCA_903798205.1 Danio tinwini | reverse complement strand
ATATATATATTATGTATATGTGATACAAACATAGAAATGAAACTACACAAAAGAGTTTTGTTACATAGATATTTAAATTTATATATCATTTGTATCTTATACATATATTAGTAATATCTAAATATGAATAAACATTTTCTTAAATATACATGCGTGTATAAAAAGTGTTTATATACATTAGACACTTAAATTGTCAAAACAAGTTTTTATTTATTTTTATTTGGATGGGATAAATCGGGAATAATATTTGCCCAGCACTTATTATTTAATATACGAGTTATTTTCATGATTTTCTTTTTTTATTAATTATCTTATTATATTAGTTTTATGCTCATTTATATCAACAGAATGTACACTGTAAAAAATGCAGGGTTCCACACAATTCATTCATGTTGTCCCAACACAAATTGATTACGTTAACTTAACACTTTTAACAAATTTATGTGGATTGAACATAAAAAATTAAGTTGTCCCAATAAAATTTCAAGAATTGTGTTGATTCAGCTTATTTTAAATAAGTAGTTTGAACAAGCAAAAAATATATTTTTGAGTGTACATTTTCTAATGTCTTCCATGATTATTTTACACAGGACTGGTTTGTTGTTCGGTCCAAGTCTAAGAGCTCAAAGTTTGAAAAACTGGACAAGACTCAAGCAAAGGAAGATTCAGACCTTCCCTCGCCAGACCCAGAAACTCTCGGCTTCCCCCAGGTCTCCAGCAGCACCTGGCCGGACAGACAGACATCAGCAGTGCCCATGTCAAGTGGCACAGCCACCCAAGAACTGCAAATGAAGAGGAAAGAGAGACGAAACCAACAGAAAGAGAAAGCAAGTGGACAGGAGAAAGACTGCTATGAATTCCGCGGCAATGAGAGTCAGAGCAGCAGCAGCTCCAGCTCCAGCTCCAGCAGTGAGTCTGAACCTGAGACCCACAGACAGGACGAATGGACCCTCAGCAGACCCCTCTCCAGCCAGAGACCCGAAAGTGACCCGTAAAACATTCCTGTTCTGTCATATGTGGAGTTCTCCAAAGATTAAAGAGGTACATTACTGTTCAGAAGTTTGGAGTTCAATGGATAGTTCACCAAAAATGAAGATTTACTCACTATTTCACCCTCAAGTGCTTCCCTATAACCATTAACTTCCATAGTAGGAAAAACAAATACTATGGAAGTCAATGGTTACAGTTTTTCAGCATTTTTCTAAATATCTTCTTTTGTAAAAAACTCATAAAGCTAAGTAAATGATGACAAGATTTAAATTTTGGGGTGAACTACCCCTTTAAGAGATGGAAAGACGTCTCTTATGCTCACCAAAGTTTGAATTAATTAATAATAATCACAGCATAAATAGTAATATTGTTTTACAATTTTGTAATACATTTAATTCAATCCTTTAATGGTAAGTTCGATTTTTTTTTTATATAATTATGTCACGATCATTTAATACACTCAAAAATGATGTTTGCTGTTTGTTCAAAAACTACGCATTTAAAATGAGCTGAAACAGTCTTTTTGGAGAGGACAACTTAATTATTTTATGCTCAAAACACTTAAATTTGTAAAAACTAATAAGTTAACTTTATTCCTTCCCATTTTTTACAGTGTATATTGATTTGAGGCTTAAGAAACATTAATTTTTATTATCAATGTTGAACAGCTTGGATGATTTTTTCTTTATATTAAAGGTGCAATATGTACGTTTGCATTAATTAGGAGGTTTGCTGAAGCTGCAGCTGTCGTGCAGTGAGGGATTTGCGTCTTTAATAATCTACGACAGTTTGCGTTCATTGAACAGTACGAATGATTAATTAATCCATATGAAACAGTCCCTTAAAAGTCACGTCTCGCTTTCAGTTTCGGGCTTGGGCACGCTTGCACTCACACTGAGCTTAAGTGCACGCGCCTGAGCTTAAGTGAACCGTGCTCAGGCCCACCTCTTCCAACTGGGCCAGGGCCGCCCAAGTGTACCATGCCTGAGCCCAATTTAGAGCACTCACACTTCTCAAATGATCCGGGAAACGGGTCTGGGCACGGTTCGGATAGCATAGTGTGAGTAAGCCCTTAGGGTTAGATTAGGATTAGGGTAATGGCTTCTATTTCTCACAAGTGAACAACAGAAAACTGACAATGATCACCTCAGGTTAAACCTAATGTGCTATAGTCATTGGTAAATGCTAATTATGTAAGTTTGAATGCCATTTCACATGACATTTATTGCCCAATACTGAAAGCAGATAGTTAACCTCAGATCCTGAAAATAAAATAAACCATTTGAAATTGAACTTTAGAACTGTGAAATAATGCAAACCAGCACATCAGTGATTTGGAATCTACCTTTAATAATGTTAAAGAGGGTTAACATGTATCAAATATATTATAAACCATACCATTTGGTGAGTGAGTGCATTTTCTGTACTTCTGAATGGCTGTATTTAAATTTCTGTCGTGTTTCGTCTGGTGCAAACAGCCAAATTGATATTCACTGCTTCTTACGTCACAAAGTGTGTTGTTAGGACACATGGTTACAATGTAACTCGCTCACCTAATGTTTACGCTCATAATATTTTTATCATTTGTTAATTAATAACCTCATGTGGAACTGAATCTGTCTCATTTCGGAGTCTGCTACTGTCCACCGGAGGTCGCATTTCGGTCACGTACGCATGCTTTTAGAGCCTTTCTGAATGACTGAATGAAATATGCGATTTTCCTCCAAGGCAGCGTTCCGGCACGGAAAACACATTTTCAAAGCAGAATATCTGACTTCAGCATTGTTTTTCAGATGAACGAGTATGTTCACTTGGCATGTTTCTTAAATATCTGTACACATATTATGGTATTTTTATGCTTTAGAAGAGTCAAAAACTTACATACAGCACCTTTAAGTATAATGTTCAACAGAACTGCATTTGTAATATAACTTTTTGTTATAATAAGAATGTAATTACTGTCACTTTTAGTCATTTTAACTTATTCTTACTAAATGAAAACATTAAGGTCTTACAAAAATATCTTACGGACTCCAGATTTTCAACGGTGTGTATGTATTATTTTGTATATAAATTGTCGACAGGAAGATTGTGTATACTAAAATGCCACACTTATGTTAAGATGTAATATGACATTTGATTGATTCATTTTAGTAATAAAATATTGCATATTTTAAAATGCAATGTATATTTAAAGAGTTCACACTCATCTGATGATTGATAATAAACTTTGTTTGGCAGCTGTCCCGGGAGAGAGACATGAGCTCATAAGATCCTTGAGCCCGGGGCTCCCTCCCATTTGCAAGGCGAGAGGGGAGTTTGAGCTCAGGTAGATCTTGATTAACTCCCCGACTTATTTCTGGCTAATGACAGATATAGGATGGCTAAGGAGAGATGTACGCTTGCTAAGAGCTTGGCTATGGTATCAATTTGGTATGTTCAGTTTACTTAGGTTGCGTGTTTTTGGACTGTGGGTGGAAATCTGAGAACACAGAGAAAACCCACGTGAGCATGGGAAGAATGACCAAACTCCGCACAGAAATGTCAACTGGTTTAGTAGGGACTTTAACCAGAGATATACTTGCAGTGAGGCAACAGTGCTAACTACTGGGCCGCTGTGTCGCCCATCTGGAAAGGAGGGGTAGTAGGGGTGGGTAGGGGGAATTCTTCTAGATGAAGATACTGAGGTAAGAAATCTCTGGTTATATGTAGTAAGTTAGGAATCATCTGATTGGTGAATCAGTTGTGAGCTGTTGCGGGACCAGCTGTGATCAATCATAAGCATGTAATCCTCTCGAAATTAGTTTATAAATAAACTTTACTATCTGTACATTACATGTAATTTTTTTCTGTAAGCTCTTTCTCATGCTCTGCACTTACAAGTTCATAGTTAACCAGCAACCATATTAATTGAAACAGTTGCATGCAACAGTGTATTTTGTTATTAACTGTGATCTTAACACAACATATGATACTTCATAAATAGTTGGATTTGTAACAGTGATTTATGGTTTAAATACTGTTTAGTACTACTGAGAAATACTATTGCGATACATCATTTTTTTGTTAAACACAAACCGTCTTTACAGTTTTAGGAAATTCACATCTTTGTTGACGAAAACAAATACAGAACTTTTAAACACACACACATTACACAGTAAAATAGCTTACAAATGTTATGCAGATTTGATAAAAGTAAAACCATTGTCTAAATGTAATAAACATTTCAATAAATGGTCAATAGTGATTGTTTGTGTCTATTATTTGTGTGTTCAGCAATGTCTCTCTGTCTCAGTTGAAGATGAAGATTATTGTGCTAATTTTTTAGCTTTTGTAAATGCTTGTGAAACTCTTAAATCATTGTATACACATTAAACCTACTATAAAAAATTTTATCATTTTATTTAACTTATTTTGGATTTTTTTTTACTTTTTAAAATATGTTTAAAAACAATGTGCATCAGTCTTTACGTTTAACTTTTACTGTTGCTTTTGATATTTATTGCTGGCGATTAGTAAACATTACAGTTTTTCTCAGTCACTTTGGTGCATTTCTCACAACACTATTTACATTTGCACAACAATTAATGCATTTCTCAAAACAATTAGTCATTTGTGCACATCATAGTAGCAGTTTCTCATTCCTTTCAACAAACTGCAAATGCTTTTGGACATGCATCAATTGCTTCCATACAACTCTCTGCTGTTTGTAAAATCATTTGCTTATGTCATGTCAGTCAAAATGAACTAAACTTGTGGATGCTGAATAATCATTCCATATAAGACTAATAGTCCTCATTTCATTACTTCAATCATTACATACAAAAATGTTGAACTAGTTGTCAAAATCTGTCAAGCTCATTTTATTAAAAAAATATTTTTTTTTTTCTTGAAAATGTCTACATTGAACAATTTCATGAATGATTTACAGAACTGTGTATGTTGTAGGTTCAGTTCCAATATGTACTGCAATATTGTTTACAGTTGTGCACAGCTCTACCCAAAGGGAGTTTGTTTGTTGTAAATAAGGGTGTGTTTATTCTTTTGCACAATGCTGTGAATAAATTAGAATTGTAAAGAGTAAATGCAGTAAAAATGTGAAACAAACATATTCAGTGTCTTGTACTCAGATACTTCACTAAATGCAGTGATGTCTAACTTTACTGTAGTTTTCAAATGGCTGTGCAAATAGTATATACTGTAGTGCTGTCTTGAGCGTTTTCAGGAAGTGTCACCAAAATCTGACTTTTTTTGCATTGGAAAACATGTAAAGTGTAAACTGTCATAATGAAAACATGACAAAGCCATTTGACTATCTTGTTCATAAACAGGTGTCAGGACTTTTCATTTTGATGACACTGACACTTTCATTGACATGAATACTTGCTTTTGAGGAATGAGCTCTCCATTTTGAGCAAGTGACACACTTTTGCAGGTTATCCAATAGGTTTTGCAGTTTGTACTAATTGTTTTGAGAAATGCATTAACTGCTGTTCAAATGTAAACAGTGTTGTGAGAAATGCATCAAAGCAACTGAGAAAAACTAATACAATTCACTCATTTTATTTTCTAAAAAATATAATCTTAAAATCTGATTAAAGTTTTGATTTCCCTGATATTGTACACTTTGTGTTGTTGTTGCTGGTTAATATCCACTTCCTTCTAGTCAAAGACCTTGTTGTAAGTGGGGAAAAAAAAGACTCCTTTAGTATATGGGAGTAAAATATTATAAAAACATATCTAATCTGAAATTCTATTTCAGTCTATATCTAAATATGTATTATTCTAGTTTATTTTTCATGTTCAAGTTCATTTATTTATAAGACACATTTAAAAACAGCCACAAGACTGACCGAAGTGCAGTACATAAGACAGAGTAATAATTACTAATAAAAAAAGAGAGAAAATGATAAAAACATAGAAATAAAACCAAGAGAATACAGATATATATTTTTTTATAAAACAAAGCAATGACAAAATTATTAGTATAATATAATAGGTTAAACTGAACAGGTTTTTAAAAGTGATTTAAAATAGATAGTGATGGTTTCAGTCTAATCTTATTCTAATCTAAATATTTTTCATGTATTTGCTCATTTTCTACTGTCCGTATTTTTTATTCTTGCTGCTTTCTTTTTGTGTTATTTATTTTCTCATGATGAATGTCTTTCTTGTTTTTTCTTTTTTTTATTGCAGTATAACACAAATACAATAAGGCAAAATTCGACTACTTTCAGCTACAGAACAGAGCACAAATAATTAAATCAATATGATAAAAATACGAATAAATAAATTATAAAGCATAGAACTGATAAACACAGACAGAAAAATTACACTACAGGGTCTTCTATTATTTATTTATTTTCAATAAACCAAACAGTGTTTTTCCTAATTTTTATTTTAAAGATTTACAGTATAACCAAAATTCCTTGCATGGAAATTTTGACTTGCATGAATATAAAAAATAGCCAAAATTAGAATATTATTAAACGCAAATTGAATATTAACATCTTCCCTTAATAAACCAAAAAATATCGTTTTTTTACGCGTCTTTCTTACACAAAAACATTTTTATCAATGATGCTTGATCGCATTGCTACCACCTCGCGGTGAGGCGGGAACGCGCACAGTTTTGAGCGCGCTCCGCTGGCAGTGTAGAATAGGGGGCGGTAGCGAGCAACCGAGGTCACAGAGGCGAGCAATACAACATGGCGGCGATTCCAAGCTGATGTGTCAAAAATGCTTTAGCCGAGGAGTTTCACAGGAAAAGCGGCATATTTTCGCACAGCACTACTGAACAAGAGTTTTAATTTAACCCGAGATCAGACGCATTACACCTGGCCGTGGTGAGTGTTTATTGTGTCGAGTTAACGGTAGTTGGATTCGAACCCGCGTGAACTGCAGAATCGTGTGGTTGAAGGAAAGAGTGAACGAGCAGCTTGAGCCACTGTTAAAACCTAGCAGGTCGGAGAAAAAGCCCATGTCTTTCCTGTGGTTTTACGATTAACACGTTTTTCTTATTATTTAAGTAACATTAAGTTAACAGTTTTAGACCAAACTGGACTTTAGACCTTCTGAATGGGAAGGAATGTATGTTTAGGCATTATATTTAAACCGTTTAACTTTAACGTTATATAATGAGTAACGTTAAGTTAGGATTTTTTACAATGTAATGTCAAATCTGTGTAACGTTATTTGGTTTAAATAGATTCAAATATTTATTGGGTTTAATTACATTGTTTTGCTCAAATGTTCGTGTGGTTAGCAAGTCTCTTGTCATATTGACTAGTTTGCGCATGCGTGCATTATTTTTCCATTGGTCAATTGAAATATTCACTTCAATGTATCTTCATTTCTATAAGAAAAGACAGTAAAAGTCATAATATTTCAAACTGTGGAACATTCCAGCGATTCAGGCAGTAGTGTTGACTGCAAGTGTAACGTTAGTTCTAGTAAATTAAAACTGCTTTATTTTAGTTTAATGTAAATGTAAATTTCACTGTTTCAGTTGAGTGCAATGCAAATAGCACATCAGTGTTTTTTTTGGTTTTTTTTGCATAAATAGAACAATAATATACCAAGTAGACGAATACAGTACTTTCACAGTGGCATCAAAGGAATAAACAAAATAAAATAAATATTCAACTCAATTTATCTTTATTTTTATAGCGCATTTACAATGTAGATTGTGCCAAAACAGCTTAAAATAGAAGTTCTAGTAAATTGAAACAGTGCCAGTCCTGTTTTCAGAGTTGAAGTTCAGTTTAGTTCAGTTCAGTGTGGTTTAATTTTCACTGCTGAAAGTCCAAACACTGAAGAGCAAACCAAACCAAGCAAGCCAGTGGCGAGGAACAAAACTTTTTTTTGTTTCTTTTTACTTGACTAAGGTAAAGGGAAAAAAAAACCTTAAGAGAAACCAGGCTTAGTTTATAAAGCTCAAATAAATGCAATTTTTACAGGGGATATATTACAAAATCTACATGAAAAGATTCCAAAATGACACATCCTCATTTTTATTTATTTATATATGTTTATTATATATATTTATTTTTAAAATCTTTTAGGGTTTCAATTTATTGCTTAAAATAAATTTTAAATAAAGGAAATTTACATTGATTGATAGCACATTGGTATAAAAATAAATGTGTGAGACTTCTTATGTATAGGTTTTATGTATAACTGTTTTATCTTGGTACATGTCTGAAATCAGCACTTTCTAAAACTTTTCTTCTAGGCAGTGCTGGCATAAATTCTGTGAAAGAACCGGTGTTTTAATGGCAGCTGGTGCCCTGAATTTGGGCAAACTGAAGGGTAATAAAATGGGTTTGCCATGTGAAAAAGACACAGATGAACAACCAGGACATATTAACCATGAGGATAAAAAAGAGAGCGAGGATTCACAGAAAATAAAGTCAGACACACAACTGTCTGGTAAGTTGCCAAAGACTATTTCTAGTTTACTTTAGATATTGTTTTAGTTTTAATTTTAATAAATATTTTACAGTGCATCCAGAAAGTGTTCATAGCGCTTTACTTTTTCTACACTTTTTTATGTTGCAGCCTTATTCCAAAATGGATTAAATTCATTTATTTCCTCAAAATTCTACACACAATACCTCATAATGACAATGTGAAAAAAGATTTTTAGAAATTGTTGCAAATTTCTTAAAAACAAAAACCTAAAAAAAAAAATCACATGTACATAAGTATTCACAGCCTTTGTCATGAAGCTCTTAATTTAGCTCAGGTACATTCTGTTTCCACTGATCATTCTTGAGATGTTGGAGTTCACCTGTGGTAAATTCAGTTGATTGGACATGATTTGAAGAAGCATACACCTGTCTATATAAGGTCCCAGGGTTGACAGTGCAAGCACAAACCAAGCATGAAGACAAAGGAATTGTCTATAGACCTCTGAGACAGGATTGTCTCGAGGCATAAGGCTGGGGAAGGTCACAGAAAAATTTCTGCTGCTCTGAAAGTTCCAATGAGCACAGTGGCCTCCATCATCCTTAAGTGAAAGATGTTTGGAACCACCAGGACTCTTCCTAGAGCTGGCCGGCCGTCTAAGCTGAGTGATCGGGGGAGAAAGGCCTTAGTCTGGGAGGTGATCAATAACCCGATAGTCACTCTGTCTGAGCTCCAGCGTTCTTCTGTGGAGAGAGGAGAACCTTACAGAAGGACAACCATCTGCAGCATTCTACCAATCAAGCCTGTATGGTAGAGTGGATAGACGGAAGCCACTCCCTGCCTGGAATTTTCCAAAAGGCATCTGAAGGACTCTCAGACCATAAGAAAATTCTCTGGTCTGATGAGACTAAAATTGAACTTTTTGGAGTGAATGCCAGAAGTTACATTTGGAGAAAACCAGGCACCGCTCATCACCAGGCTAATACCATGCCTACAGTGACACATGGTGGTGGCAGCATCATGCTGTGGGGATGTTTTTCAGCAGCAGAATCTGGAAGACTAGTCAGGATGGAGGGAAAGATGAATGCAGCAATGTAGAGAGACATCCTGAATGTAAACCTGCTTCAGAGTGCTCTTGACCTCAGACTGGGGTGACGGTTCATCTTCCAGCAGGACAATGACCCAAAGCACACTGCCAAAATATCAATGAAGTGGCTTCACAACAACTCGGTGAATGTCCTTGAGTGGCCCAGCCAGAGCCTAAATCCTATTGAACATCTCTGGAAAGATCTGAAAATGGCTGTACACCGTTGCTTCCCATCCAACCTGATAGGGCTTGAGAGCTACTGCAAAGAAGAATGGGCAAAAATTCCCAAAGACAGGTGTGCCAAGCTTGTAGCATCATATTCAAAAAGCCCTGAGGCTGTAATTACTGCCAAAGGTGCATCAATAAAGTACTGAGCAAAGGCTGTGAATACTTATGTACATGTGTTTTTTCAGGTTTTTTATTTTTAATAAATTTGCAACAATTAAAAAAACTATAATTTTCACATTGTCATTATTGGGTATTGTGTGTAGAATTTTGAGGAAATAAATTAATTTGATCTTTTTTAGAATAAGGCTGTAGCATAAAAAATGTGGAAAAAATGAAGTGCTATAACTACTTTACGGATGCACTGTAAATGAACACAAGAAATGCTGTCTGAGTAACTAGCTTATAAAAACCTCAGGTAGTTGCTAGTAGCCACTAAAATAATTATTCTTTGGTTAATTTATTGGAGTTTTTGGTTTATTTGAAGCAAGAAATAGTTTTTTTATGGTTTTAGTTTCACTTAACACTAAATTCAAATACTGGCAAAATTATATTTGACATTTACCATGTATTTTAATGTTGTGTATGCCTTATAAGTGCACATCAATCTAATGCATATTGTCAGTTTGGATCAATGGATCTATTTCCCACAGCATTTATTAACACTATTGTTGTATTTAGAACAGACACCTTGCTCCCAGGTTTCCTCGGGTGTGGACCAGGGAAGCTCATTTAATGCAGAGGAAACCAAAAAGAATGAAGGACCAAAAGCAAAGACCCCTGCTAAGAGAAGAAAAAAGGAGATCATTCCTCAGACTACACCACAAAAAGATGATCCAGCTGTTACTGATACCTCTGAACTCACATCTAGCGGTCGACCTAAGAGGAGAGCTGCTAAAGTGTATGCTTTCCTGTTTTATGAAGTTTTCCAAAATCCATACAACACGATACATGCTATTAACATGATAAGAAAATTTATTATTGGACAGTTAATTTTGGATTATTTAAAATTGAACTAAAATCTGTTATCTTCTGTATTTGTTTGCCTTCTGTATTTATCTCTATATATACTGGTTATTGGATTCCAAATATAAAGAGTTTAAAATATAAATATACAATTACATATACACCATATTTCCATATTTAGGCGTTTCTGCTATATAAACATACACATTTTAAGCATTGATAATATATTTAGGAGACAGTATAATGCCTTCTGGATAGCAGTGCATTGCAAGATTAAATTGATCCTGCTTTAGAAAATTCACTGGTCAGATAAAGTGCTCTGAGCTGGACTTGAACTTGGTTATTCCACATGGTAGGCAGCAGTTTTACCACTGAGCTACTTATCATGCATCTCAAAAGATAGATGAAAATAAATTGAAGCAAATGTAACAACCTAAATTTTATAGTGTATTTTTTCCACAATTAGACAAAAATGCATTTTACTTGCTGGTCATTTATAATCTAGTTAAACCAGAGAAAATGATTGTGCTTTGAGTGTTTACTTTTTTATATTCCCTCAGTGCAGAAAAATGTTATGTATTTTCTTTAGGACATTTTTTTGTCCTGATCAACTGCTAATTTTGCAGTGATAGATGATATCATTAATTTATTAATTTTTTTTAGTGAATAGTGAATTTTTATATATTTAATGTATTGAATTTTAGTTTTTCCAGAGTAGTAGTTAGACAAGAAGGGTATAAACGGAGGTCAGAGCCAACTCCAAGTGGTTGGGACTTGAGCTTCAAGTGAGCTGTACAAACCTGGAGTTTTTATTTATTTAATGTCTTGTACATGACATGGAGTCCAATATTGTGCTTTATGAATGTCTACACCTACTTCAACCCTAATCCCAACCTCACAGTAACCTGTTGGGATTTATGAATGTTTACTTCACCTGCACCACCTAACTTGGGGTGCAACTTGTGGCGCAAGTCCCTCCCACTTGGAGGTCTCTAAGCTGCAGTGTTACCTACTTGGGTCAGATGGCCATTTTGTTAATTTTTTTCTTTAATTATTTATCTAGAGAGACATTGAAGGAATAAATTTTTAAAATTTAAACATTCAAAAACGGTAGATTTGTTTTATTGTTGTTTTAGTTTTTTGTCTTATTTTATGCATTCTTTTATCTATCATTGATTCCTTTTTATTGTTATAATAACCCTATTTTTATAGAAAAGTGTTATTTATAAAATATTTTTTTGCCATGAAATAGCCAGGGTAGCAGATATGGCAATAAACTCAAAATTCTTTCTTTGTCTTGATTAGTGCTTTAGATTATCTCCACAGCCTTGCCAAGGATATCGGTGCTCCATCAGAATCCTCAACAACAGCTAAAACAGCCAAATCTGGAGAAGCCGTTGTCACTTCCCAGAAAAAGAAAGCAGCAAGGTCAAGGGGAGTGAAAAGGAAAGCTCCAGATTCTGACAGTGACTGTGATGGTGATGAGGATTTTGCCCCAGGAAAGGACGATGAAGAGGCAGAGAGCGATGAGGAGGACTCAGAGCCAGACTTTAGCTTGACCGTGCCTCGCCGAGGCAAACAACCCAGAGGAAGTTACGTAAGTTTATGGTCAAATGCTTATGAACCTTTTCACACCGTTGGAGGAGATGTCCATATGTGTGGTCTAATTTTATAATTTTGTTTCGCTCTACAGCAATGTTTGCTTCCAAATGGCTTGGCTAACAATGTCATGGAACCTGTCTGGAACTCTTTCAGTAGGCACAGAAAATTGTAAGCTCTTCATTTTCCTCAAGATGTAATTAGTAGTTTATCTTATCATTATTACTTGTCATTCTTTTGTTCTTCTTTCACAAAATGCTTTTTTCAGCCGGGATGAAAACTTTTCCCCCTGGGTGTTTCCAGAGTGGATTCCTTCTGCCAAAGATTGGCATTTTCTGTCTAATAGGTATGAGTGTCTATCTAAATATCACACAGTATCCAATGAAACAAGTTATATTTTATTAAAAAATTTGTCTTTGTTAACAGTGAAGCTGAGAAATATTTACCCCAGGAAAAGGAATCTGCTTCTTTTACTTTTACACGAGAAAAAATCAACCAACCAATCCAACTGCAGACAGTTAAAAGGTAAGACATAACTTGTATAAGATTTATTTGGTTTTATCAACACCAACAAAGGCACAGTATTTTACTTTCTTTTTAAAAAATGTTAAATAATTTTTTATCACCTATCAAAGGTTGGCAAGGTTTATAAAAGATTTTTTTGCTCACCGCTGCAAAAAAACACACTAAAGAGAGTAAAAATGTAAAAAAAATTTTACATATACAGTCAAGCCAAAAATTATTTATACCCCTGGCAAAAAAAGCTGAGAATCTGCTGGGAAACCCACACAGACACCAGGAGAACATGCAAACTCCACACAGAAATGCCAACTGATGCAGCTGAGGCTCAAACCAGCAACCTTCTTGCTGTAAGGCGAACGTGCTACCCACCGCGCCACCACATCACCTACACTAAATTATTTGTAATATAATTTTATCCTTTAATACAAGCAGTTGAATATATGAACTGTACCTTTTATTTTTACCTGCTCAAAGAAAACACTCTTTTTGAACAAAATTCAAATACAATCACAGAAGACAACATGAGCATTTATAGCAAATGAACTAATGCAAATGTGGGAGACACAGTGGTGCAGTGGGTAGTGTTGTCACCTCACAGCAAGACAGTCGCTGGGTTGAGACCCTGCTGGGTCAGTTGGCATTTCTGTGTGGAGTTTGCATGCCTTGCCTGTGTTCGCATGGGTTTCCCTTCGGGTGCTCCGGTTTCCCCCACAGGTCCAAGACATGTGCTGTAGGTGAAATGGGTAAGCTAAATTGGCTGTGGTGTGTGTCCTGGTCCTCCAGATTGGGGGTTGAGCGTTGGGCTAACAACTCCCCTCATAAAAAACTAAATGTTACGATGCACCAATATCGACTTTGATTTAAATGCCTCTGGAAGTAAACTGATGTAATTATTATTCAGCTTGCTTTTTGAGTGTTGTAGAGCATGCTCTTACATCCCTATAATTGGTCCTTGTGTTCACACACTCAATAGAAAGGGCTGCAATTGGCTCTAAAACTGTCAGCGCTGTTTACCGATGAGTGATGGGGACATTGAAAAATGCGCGGTAACGATCTGTATGCGCGTAATTAAGCACACATTGTGTAGCTATCACAGCTGATCGGTGATAGACACCGTAGAGAAAATTCGCTGTATAGACACACTTGTGTCAGGATCCACAATTATTATTTTAATAGCGTTAGAGTAGAGGAAAATTTACCTTACAAACATGCCAGCAGTTCAAAGGTCCAAAGTGAGAGAGACAGAGAGGCAGACAGTGAGAGAGAAAAAGCTTGTGTCAGTGAAAAACTGTTTAACAAACTGGCATGCAGTGAATTGTGCACAGTTGTTTGCTTTTTAAGTAGTTGAAGTATTTTAATTACTCACCCTTGCCTCGTTCGAATATTCTACCACAACGTAGCGCATATGAGATAAATGACATTAGTACGTAATAACCGGTGACAATCTATTAATGAACCGATACTGAATTGTCCACATCTGCATTGTGCTGCATCGAAGAAACAATTAATTTTGAAATTATCGGTAGCACAGTCGCCTCACAGCAAGAAGGTCGCTGGTTCAAGCCCCGGCTGGGTCAGTAAGGCGTTTCTGTGTGGAGTTTGCATGTTCTCCCTGCGTTCATGTGGGTTTCCTCCGGGTGCTCCGGTTTCGCTTACAGTCCAAAAAACATGTAGTATAGGTGAATTGAGCAAACTAAATTGTCTGTAGTGTATGTGTGTGAATGAGTGTATGGATATTTCTCAGGGATGGGTGTCAGCTGGAAGGGGCTGCGTAAAACATATGTTAAATACGTTTTCAGTTCATTCCGCTGTGGCGACCTCAGATTAATAAAGGAAATAAGCCGAAAAGATGAATAAATGATCAAAAACCTGAATTGCCAAAGTCAGTTTTTACCAGGGGTATATCTTATATATATATAAATATATACATCTATATCTACATCCTTTTATATATCTACATATATATATATATATTTATTTTATGCTTTCTCTTGATCCTTCTGAAATCTTTCCAAAATATTTTTGTGCTTACAAACATTTCTTCTTCTCCTCCTCGTTATTATCATTATAAAAGTAGAAATAGTTTGTGCTACTATATTGATTCTTCTTCAAATATTTACTGATCTGCAGGTTTGAATCATTGCCATATCATCCTGAGCGATGGGACTCTCTGTTCTTTGTGGGAGGTCCTGTACGGGCCATGGAGTGGTGCCCATGTCCAGACGGGGCAGAGAAAAAACAATATGCTGCCATCTACTGCCATAAAGGCATGGACGACACACACCAAATCACCAAGGTGTACTCGGGTTCTGCCTTACTGCAGCTGTGGGACCTAGGAGACCTTCAGTGCAAAGACAGGTGACCTCAATGCTATTTTACTTTTAAACTAATTATCTGTACTGTGTTGGGCTTTACAATAGCATTGTTTTCCTGTCACTTAAGGCCCTCAACTACTCCTCATCTAGCATATGCTCTGGCGATAGATGACGGATACATCTGGAATATAAAGTGGTGTCCTGCAGGAGCATGGGAACTGCCTTCTACCCACAGAAAGGTATTAGACATTGGACAGAAATGCCATTAGATAAATACATAAAAAAATAATTAACAGGTAGAATTGGTCTTGATCAAGAATATATTCAAATTATCCACCTTTTTTAGCATGGGCCTGCTATATTTTAAATTATGGCTTACACGTGTTTGAGGAACTTTCATTCAAAGGAACAAAATCCACTTATTTAAAAAAAAAAAAAAGATTATGATATACACTCACCGGCCACTTTATTAGGTATCCAATTGCTCGCTAACGCAAATTTCTAATCAGCCAATCACATGGCAGCAGCTCAATGCATTTAGGCATGTACCCATGGTCAAGATGATCTGCTGCAGGATAAACTGAGCATAAGAATGGCAAAGAAAAGGTGATTTAAGTGACTTTGAACAATGAGTTCACTGTACTCAAAATGGCCTTCACAGTCACCAGATCTTAATCCAATTAAGCAACTTTGGGATGAATGGGAAACATGAGATTTGCATCATGGATGTGCAGCTGACAAATCTGCAGCAACTGTGTGATGCTATCATGTCAATATGGACCAAAATCTCTGATGAATATTTCCAGTACCCTGTTGAATCTATGGACCAAAATCTCTGAGGAATATTTCCAGTACCCTGTTGAATTTATGCCACAAAGGATTAAAGCAGTTCTGAAGACAAGTGGGTCCAACCCTGTACAAGTAAGGTGTACCTAATAAAATGTCCAGTGAGCGTAAATCGTCTACATAAATAGTGAAAAGTAAAAAAAAAATTAAAAAAGAAATACTAAAAAAAACATTTTGTATTCACTATAGTACTATGATATTCTGCACATCTTAAGACTTGTTGATTAGATTTTTTAGTTTAGATTCAACTTTATTGTCATCACACATGTACAAGTACAAGGAAACGAAATGCAGTTTAGGTCTAACCAGGAGTGCAATAGCAGCAAGTGCAGGATACAGGTATAAGTTATAAAGTGCAGTTATAGAAAAACTATGGTGATATTTACAAATGGATGTACTATGAACATTATATACAGGTTGTGTTAGCTATGAACAGAAATTTACAATAGATGGATAAATGTACAGGTTGCTATTAATAATCAGAAGTGTGCAGATAGATAAACATAATTACAAATGTATATGTACAGTGGGTGTGTACATAATTTACAAATGTACATGTGCAGTAGGTATGTACAGTTCAAATAAATGAGTCAGTGCAATGAATATGTGCAATTTTTAAATGTGCAAATGTTAAGTAGTGCAGTGATTATGATGAGTCTGAGTTATGAGGAGAGGAGAGTGGGGGGTGTATTAGGGAGGCAAAAAGTCAGTGGGGAGCAGAGTTCAAAAGGGAGACAGCTCTGGGGAAGAAGCTGTTCTTTAGTCTGCTGGTTTTTGTCCGGGGGAGCCTGAAGCGCCTGCCAGAAGGCAGGAGAGAAAACAGTCTGTGAGCAGGGTGAGAGGAATCTTTAAGAATACTGCGTGCTCGGCGCAGACAGTGTTTCCTCTGGATGTCCTCTATGGCTGGCAGTGTGGTCCCTGTGATGCGTTGGGCAGTTTTCACCACCCGCTGCAGTGCCTTACGCTCCGCAACAGAGCAGCTTCCATACCAGACTGTGACACAGTTCGTCAGGATGCTTTCTATTGTGCAGCGGTAGAAGTTCACCAAGACGGCTGATGACAGCTGGTTCTTCTTAAGTTGCCTTAAGAAAAATAGGCGCTGGTGAGCCTTCTTGACCAGGCTGGAGGTGTTGGTGGTCCAGGAAAGGTCCTTGGAGATGTGGGTCCCCAGGAACTTGAAGGATGATACAGGCTCGACGGCCATCCCATTGATGTAGATGGGATCATGTGAGCCTGTTCGTCCCTTCCAGAAGTCCACAATGAGCTCCTTGGTCTTGTCGGTGTTAAGGAGCAGATTATTGTTGGTGCACCACGTGGCCAGATGCTGTATCTCTTCCCTGTAGGCAGTCTCATCATTGTTGCTGATTAGACCAATCACTGTGGTGTCATCTGCAAATTTGATGATGGCGTTGGATCTGTTCACAGGCCTACAGTCGATGGTGAAAAGGGAGTAGAGGAAGGGGCTCAGCACACAGCCCTGTGGTACACCAGTGTTGAGTGTGACGGTGGTGGAGCAAATGTGGTCTGATCTAACATTCTGAGGTCTGTTAGTCAGAAAGTCCATAACCCAGTTACAGAGAGACGTGTCTATATCCAGGTCTCTAAGTTTGATCATTAACTTAGAGGGTATGACAGTGTTGAATGCTGAGCTGAAGTCAACAAACAGCCTTCGTGCGTAAGTGTTTTTATTGTCCA
Source organism: Danio tinwini (assembly GCA_903798205.1). Classification (NCBI taxonomy): domain Eukaryota; kingdom Metazoa; phylum Chordata; class Actinopteri; order Cypriniformes; family Danionidae; genus Danio; species Danio tinwini. The sequence continues at coordinate 17,034,411 of CAIGQZ010034990.1, read as the reverse complement.
GGTGTGTGAGTACAGAGTGCAGTGCTATGGAGACTGCATCTTCTGTGCTCCTGTTGCCACGGTAGGCAAACTGATGTGGGTCCAGTGTGGATGGCAGAGAGTCTTTCAGATGTGCCAGGACCAACCGCTCGAAGCACTTCATGATGATGGGTGTGAGTGCTACCGGGCGGTAGTCATTCAGGCATGTTGGGCTGGAGTGTTTCGGCACGGGCACAATAGAGGTGGTTTTAAAGCATGTTGGCACAGCTGCTAGGTTAAGGGACAGGTTGAAAATGTCTGTGAATACCCCAGCGAGCTGTTCTGCACATGCTTTGAGGACACGCCCAGGAATACCGTCCGGTCCAGCAGCCTTACGCACATTGATCCGACTCAGTGCGGTGTAGACTTCTGAGGAGGTGAGTGTAATGGGTGAGTGGTCGGTTGAGGAAGTGATCCTGATGTAGGGTTCATTATTGTCTCTTTCGAAGCAGGCATAAAAGTCATTAAGCTCGTTCAGGAAGGAGACATTTGTGGCTGTGGGTGTGGAATGGCTGGGTTTGTAGGGTCAGCTATGGCACAGAGGTTAGCGAGTTGAACTTGTGATCCAAAGGCTGCGGCTTTGAGTCCTGGCACCAGTTGGGTTTTTATGTGGTGAAAGTGAATAACCGGCCCTCTCTTCCTCCCTCAATTGCATGGTTGAGGTGATTTCTTTGAGCAAGACACCAAACTCCCAACTGCTCTGAGTTGCTGTGAGTTGCTTTGGATAAAAGCATCTGTTAAATGCTTAATGGTGCAGTAGGTGATCTGCCAGAATGCTAGCATTACATAATAGCTTAGAAATTTTATGAACCTCCCCTGACTGTCCAAAGCCACGACTCCTTAAGTCTTGAACACGCGAATGTGCACTGATTAGATATAACACCAGATCATGTCATTCACCAGTTAGAAAACTCTGGAGATGCGCACTTTATCAAGCATAGTTGTTGACAGGCCAGCGGGTGCAGGAATTATATTTCCCCAAAACTGTCACAGGCTGTCACTGTTCAAATATAAACAAATGTGTGAATATAAATCAAACTTCACCTCAGTCAAGCTGGTTAGGCGGAAGAGCACGTTTACTTATGTTTTGTTATTAAACTAAATAAAAATTTTATAAAAAAAGGAGTGCTAAAAACAAAAATATTCTGTCATCTTTTTACATTACACTTTCGTTTACAATACCAAGACAAAGACTGACTTTTCATTTTCAGTTGTGCTCGCTGATCCTCGTACATCGTTTGTTTTTAGTTCCATTTTCATTTAAACAACTAAACAAACGCTCAGGTCTATTTAACAGACTTTATTATTGATGCTGTAAAAGGTACTCCATGAACTTTTGCTGATCTTTTGCCGGACATTTTCAGTGGCTGAACATCACTTCCATGCATATAAACCCATTCATAAACAAGAACACAATCTACGTAAGCTTTGTATGGCTACAATAGTTTTAAAACATACCTGTCTAAAATAAAAACTTCAGCCGTGGTGTCACCCTTCAGATCATTGTTTTGAACTGCAGAACGTCATTTCCCTCTAGCGTGCAAAAGTTTTCAATTCAATTCATCTTTATTTGTATAGCGCTTATACAATGTAAATTGTGTCAAAGCAGCTTCACATGGAAGTTTATAGTGAATTGAAACAGTGTCAGTTCAGTTTTCAGTGTTAAGTTCAGTTCAGTTTAGCTCAGTTCAGTGTGGGTTAATAATCACTACTGAGAGTCCAAACACTGAAGAGCAATTCCATCAATGCGCAGCTCTACAGATCCCGAACCATGCAAGCCAGTGGCGACAGCGCCGAGGAAAAAATGTACCAATTGGCGAAAGTGAAGAATTGAAAAAAACCTCGAGAGAAACCAGGCTCAGTTGGGCACGACCATTTCTCCTATTGCCAAACGTCTTGTGCAGAGCTGCAGTCTAGGTGCAGAAGCTGGACCTCAGCAAAGACTCGTCTGTCCTGGAGCATCAGAGGAATCAGTCTCATGCTCTCCACCATGACCACCACAGCAGCAGCTCAGGATAAGAGGCTGCGCAGAAATTTACATTAAAATTTGTTGATAATAACTGAGTTATTTGTCAGTCCGACAATATTTAATTGGATGAACATTTTTTAGTTTTATGCCTTATCCAGAAAATAAAAATACATATAAACACATTTAGATACTTTAATCAGTACTATTGGAATGTGAAGAGACTTTCAACCAACACAACAAAAATGTTTCTGAAGACAATCACCTACTGCACCTTTAAATGTATATGTTATGGTCTGCTGAAACTAGTCGTTAATTACAGTGTGACAGGAATAATACCACCTCATTGTACCCAGTTTCAGTTTTCCCCAAAGTAATATGGGGCATAGTAAAATGTGTAAACTTGGTGGTTTAATAATTGTGTTTGTGAGAATATTTTATTAAATTATCATAAATAGAATTACAGGAAAGTGTACAAATGTTTATCAGTATTTTGTTTATTTTCAGGCTCCACAGATGCCTAGATTAGGTGTTCTAGCAGCATCTTTTGCTAACGGAACGATTAGTGTCTACAGTCTTCCGCACCCAGAAGCCCTTGAAAAACACCATCAAAGTAAAGGTAAGCAAACGCAAAATCCTTTTTGTTTATATAGTGGGGTCATTGTCATTCAGGTCGCTTGGCACTTTACACTTTACAGTTACTTTACTTTGTATTATTTTTCACTCTCTCTTTGCGGATGTTTTGTTATTTTTATTTTTTTATAAAATTTTTATTTAATAGATGTATATTTTAAAAAACAGGTATTATTTTAGCTCCTGTCTGGAATTTTTTAAAATGATCTTAAAGGGATAGTTCACCCAAAAATGAAAATTCAGTTATTAATTATATGCCTTTATGTTGTTCCAAACCCCTGGGACCTTTGTTTGTCTATGGAACATAAATCAAGATATATTTAGGTCTAATTCTCCATAGACAGAAAGGTTCCCTTCTCCTAAAAATACCCCAAAATACCCTCAAAACGGACCATGTGCCTTCTGAGGTTCGATCTGTAATACAAAGCCATATCACCCTGCAGCCCAAGACCAGTTACTCACTGAAGCTAAGTTGGGCTGAGCCTGGTCAGTACCTGGATGGGAGACCACATGGGAAAACTAGGTTGCTGTTGGAAGGGGTGTTAGTGAGGCCAGCAGGGGGTGCTTAACCTAATTGCCCCAGTAAAAGTGAAAGGGACACTATACTGTCAGTGGGTGCTGTCTTTCAGATGAGACGTTAAACTGAGGTCCTGACTCTCTGTGGTCATTAAAAATCCCATGGCACAGAGTAGGGGTGTAACCCTGGTCTCCTGGCCAAAGTCCCTCAATTGGCTCTTACTATCATGGCCTCCCAATCATCCCCATCCACCAAATTGGCTCTATCACTGTCTCTCCACTTAACCAGTAGCTGGTGTGGGGTGAGCGTACTGGCGCTGTTGTCCTGTGGCAGCCGTCGCATCATCCAAGTTGATGCTGCACACTGGTGGTGGTTTGGAGAGACAACCCCCCACCCCTCCATGATTGTGTAGTGCTTTGGGTGTATGGCTATATAAATACACATTACATTACAACCTGAATATTTTCAATCTTTAACAATACGTTGTGTGTACATAAAGCAAAAATAGTACTTTATTCAAATGTTTTTCGGGTGAACAAAAGTATGATTAACTTGTTTAGATGTGTTAATCCTGACTAAACTCCTTGATTTAGAAACACCCAGTGAATAAATGTGCAATGTGTTGGTCCTTCCAGAAGAGGGCAGCACAGGACAGAAGCTCACCAAGCTTTTATAATAGTCCATTATCACTAAACAAACACTAGTCTATCTTCAAAGATGTCTTTGCCTAATTTTCACTAACATATCTGAAAACAGAACAAACTGAATGAATATTTATTTGTTTAGTACGTTTTATTTATTTACAGTTTTTTTTCTGCGCCATCATTTATAAAAATAATAATAATAACAATGCTGTTTTTATTAGTAATCATTCAAAAAAACATAATCTATTCAGGCACTTAAAAGTGGATCACAGAATTGAATTTGATTCTTAAGGCCACATGCACTGATAAAATGGCCACCGTCAGCTGATTGTCCCATGGGAGCTCATAATGTCTACTCCTCAGGGAATGCTGGGAAGAGACTGATGACCTGACATCCGCAGCATCATTCCCTGATTCCCTCTTTTTGTTTTATTCTCTTAAACACACATTATCTAAACCATTTCTGTGTGTGTGTGTTTGCAAAAGATTACCCTCTCAGGGCTTCTCATTCATCATGGTCACACTGAGAGAGACAGAAAAAAGGAGGAAGGGTCTGGTGCTTATATGAGTTTCACTGCCTTAAGCCATTTGATTAGTGCCTCCCTTTTCATAGCAGTGAAATGTCGCTTATATACAGTAATACTCATCTCTTCTCCTGGCTGAGTTTATTTTATGAGCTATTGACCATTCTGCAAGCAAAAAAAAAACATTTTTCCAATGATCATTTAAATGCATTGGTGTATTACAACTAAATGTAAAAGGGTGATGAAGTCCTGCATTTGATGTTACAGAATTTGCGTATGTTGAATTTGCTTGTGGTCTTGATCTGGAAGTACTGTGTTTACTCACTGTATCCAGATGCCAGCCTTGGGTTAATATGATGAATGCACATCATAATTTAATTGATTGAGTATGCGGCCTACCAATCCATCATAGCTCAAGAGTATATCATATATTTATACAGTGAGTGATGTAGTCTGTTGGTTGAAGATCAAGGGTCCAGATTAAGTCATAGGGTAGTTCATAAAAAAATCTGTTTTTTTGCTCCCCTTCAGGAGGACAGTAAATAAGATTTTTGCACTGTTTATGATACCATAATACTAAATTGTTTATAATGTTTTCTTGTTATCAATAAGAGGTCACCACAGCGGAATAAACCACCATCTTATCCAGCATAAGTTTTACGCAGTGGATGCCCTTCCAGCCGCATCCCAACATTGGGAAACACCCACACACTTTTGCATTCACACACATACACTAAGGCCAATTTAGCTTATTCAGTTCACCTATACCACATGTCTTTGGACTGTGAGGGAAACCCGAGCACCCAGAGGAAACCCACGTGGAGATGGGGAAAACATGTAAACTCCACACAGAAATGCCAACTGACCCACTGGGGCTCGAACCAGCAATCTTCTTGCTGTGAGGCGATCATGCTACCCACTGCGCCACCGTGATGCCTATATAATATTTATTTAATTAGTAATGTTTATTTAAATATTATAAATAAAATGACTGGTTTGCATCACATCTGTAGCAGGCGTCATGGTGTGGTCAAGTTGACAGAGATCCGTTCCCGAAAAGTAATCATTATAGGCCTTGTCAGGTACTCCAATAAAAAACAGAAAAATAAAATATCTTGACTAATATCGAAACGAACTGCCAACTTATCCAGCATATGTTTTGCACAGTGGATGGGTTGCGACTGGAAGGGCATCTGCTGCATAAAACATGTGCTGTATAAGTTGGCGGTTCATTCTGCTGTGGCGACCTTTGATTAATAAAGGGACTAAGCCGAAAAGAAAATGAATGAATAAATTAATTTGCAATTTATTTCTGTTTGTTAAAGTTTGAATTTCAGTAGCAAGTAATACATTCTTTCTGCCACATAATTCTTCATAAATCATTCTAAAATGCTGATTTGAATTTGAATTATTCAAAACATTCATAGATCTGAAAATGCATGAATTCTTATGAAAACTGTAATACTATTTTCAGGATTTATTGAATAAGATGTTTTATTTATTTTAATTTATGCATATTTATTTATTTTTTCGGCTTATTGATCAGGGGTCGCCACTACGGAATAAACTGCCAACTTATCCAGCATATGTTTTATGCAGCGGATGCTCTTCCAGCTGCAGCCCATCACTGGGAATCCCATACACCCATACACTGGGAAACCCATACACACTCATTCACACACATACACTACGGACAATTTAGCTTACCCAATTCACCTATTGCGCATGTCTTTGGACTTGTGGGGAAACCGAAATTGAATTCCAATAAGTATGTTTTTGTAAACAAAGAGCATGTTCAATCAACCAAACTGATGAAATATATTTGATTATTCGTAATAATAGTTACTTTGTGGCATACATTCTTCTGTTCGAATTAAAGATTTTTCTGACACAATTTTGTGTTCAACGTAAATTCCATTTCACAGATTATGAGCAGTTTTGTTTCTGTGCGTACAATTGTAATGTAATATTTAGACACTAGTCTATTTGATTAGATATACAGCATTATTTTTCATTTACAGCTGTGTTTCTTTTGCATATCATATGGCCCCAAAAACCTGAAAAGCATCGCAAAATTTAGCCTTTTTATATATTTTAATGGTGACACGGTGGTTCAGTGGTTAGCACTGTCGCCTCACAGCAAGAAGGTCGCTGGTTTGAGTCCCGGCTGGGCCATGGGCATTTCTGTGTGGGGCTTGCATGTTCTCCCCATGTTGGTGTGGGTTTTCTCCGGGTGCTCCGGCTTTCCCCACAGTCCAAAGACATGCACTACAGGTGAATTGAATAAACTAAATTGGCCGTAGTGTATGTGTGTGAATGAGTGTGTGTGTGTGTGTGTGTGTATGGATGGTTCCCAGTACTGGGTTGCAGCTGGAAGGGCACCCGCTGTATAAAACATATGCTGGATAACTCGGCGCTGTGCATTCTCCTGTGGCGACCTCTGATAAATAAAGGGACTATTCCAAAAGAAAATGAAAGAATGAATGAATATATTTTAACATGCTTTAAAAAAAAAAAAGCATAATGACGCACGTTCTCTTACCACAGTATGAGTAATGAACTGTCCACTTCTCTTAATACACTAGTTAATGGGGGTCATTTCATTGCTGTTTACACTATTTATCATTCAGATGTTCAGTTTTTTTGTAGTAGGTTTCAATTGTCATTAAGTAGTGATGTGGTCCCTCAGGGGCCCTCAGTGAGGTAAACTGAGGCCCTGCTCCAGTAGAGATAAGAAGCTCAATGTCCACATTCATTAATGCTCCAGCTCTGTTCTTCATGGCCGCTAGTTATTCTCTGTTTGCGAGCTTCTCATTCATTGATCCTTCTCTAAGCTTTAATGCTTTACTAATTACACTTTCCTGAAGCCAGAAAGAGCGGTTTGGATCTAATGAATGCTTTATTTAAAGATCTCTTCGTCTCTGAAGACTTCAGCAGCATTTCTAAGTAAAGTCTTTAATTGAAAGGCATAGTTCACCTAAAAATGGAAAAAAAATCTTTTAGTTTGAGTAGAGATGCAGTAATTAACTGGCCAGAAATCAGAATTGGCAGTTGTTGTTTTTTTTTGTTTGTTTTTTTTGCTGAAAATACTGGAATAAAGTCCTAAATATTGAATTGGGAGTGAGAGGTAGGGGCAACCTATTGTCTTTAGAGAAGTTTAGATGGTATTTTCTTTTTTACTGATCTCTGTATAATGCATTTTATTTCTACACAGATTTGAATACTGTACAGCAAAAACCAATAGCAATAATCAGTATTGCTTTTTGGATATGTGCATAAAATTATTCAATAAGAAAAGATGTGCATAAACTATGATGGAAACACTTTTACCAATCAAATTTCAGTATGCGCATTAAAAAAGTCATATGACTTTGTTATAAGAGATCATGTGATGATAAAAATGTGTGTGAATGGACAAACCAGCAGGCTGAGCACTCTGTAAAACATCTGAAATGTTGTTTTGGTCATTCTAAAATACTGTACCCTTTTTTAGTATTAGTGTTATAATATTATTAATGACCTCCAAAACTGTCAAGAGTGTCTGTGCTCCACATCTGATGCCTTTAAACACCACCACGCGTTTAATGCATGTTGGCATCGTCTTCTGAGGCACAAGTAATTTATTAAATAAAGAAAAGGTTCACGCAGCTTCTCCTACCGCAGCAAATTCAGCTTTTACTGTTGATATTTAGCACCAGTTAATCGAGATGCGTATAAACTGAGATCGGAGTTAGCTCCCAGTGGGTGGTACTTGTGCTCCAAGTGGGTGGGCCTTCAAACTCCAAGTCGGCTGAGTACAATATTGTGCTAATGAATGTCTATACCTACCCCAACCCTAAACCCAACATATTTGTGGTTTAAGTCCCTCCCACTTTGAGGTCACCCACCTTATTGCGGTGTAATCCCTCCCACTTGGAGGTCTCCGGGCTGCAGCAACACCTACTTGAGTTAATCAGGAAGTGACGAATTTTGTTCTCTTTGGTTTATTATATAAAAACGCTGCTTTATTCGCACGTCTTTTATGCAATATTCCTGTTTTGCACATAAATTTCCATCTTTGGATGGAAACATAGCTAATGAAATGTCATTATTCTTACTGTTCTATAAGCACCACCTACAGGCAGAAAGTGAATTTGCATTTTTATTCAGCCTGTCTACTGGTCTGTTTTTTTGGGGGGGGTTTTACAGACACGGTATGTTTTATGTAGGATACTTTCGCAAAGCTATAATCATGTTTTTACTTTTATATTTGAAACATAAACAATATGATTTAATAATAAAAAAAAAAAAAATGAAATTGTAAAAAATTGAAATAGATTGCTTGTAAAAAATCTGCAGTTGGAATCAGTTATAAAAATCAATATATTTAAATTTCTTTCTTCCAAGACCAAAGATATTTTGAAGAATGTTGGAATCCATTGACTTCTATTGTATTTTTTTCTACTATTGATGTCAAAAGCCACTGATATTCAAGTTTGGGCTGGTATATGATTTAGGATTGGGCGATGTCGACTAATTTAGCATCATACGATGTTTAATGTGAAACATCGAGATGGACAATGGCATCATCATTGTAGGCGGCAGGGAATTAATTATTTATGAATAATTAATTAATTCATAACGAATTAATTTTTGTAGCCTACTGTGTTCGTGTAGGCCGTTATAAACTTAAAGTTGTATTTCTTTGTGGACTTCTGAAGGAATGGCTGGATAATGTTCAACTGTAAGTGCAGACTGACCTTTACATCACTGTTTCTTTTTTTTCTCTGCTGTTTAAGTTCCTCGTTTTCTCCTGATATTTGTGCAGAAATTGCTTTTCATACTCCAGCGGTTTAACATCTCCACACTGGCCTGTATGGGCTTGGAAACTGTTTTCTGTTGGCAGGTGGTTTGTGCCTCTGTTTGTGCTTCTTTACTGGACTCTCTCTAGAGTATGTGGTCAGTGATTCAGCATTGAGCTCTGGCCAAGAACTAACCTTCATTACTGAATGTACAAGCCTTCTGACTGACCTCAGACCTACTCCTTGGCTTATTGTGTGTCTGGGTGTGTGTGTGTGGTAGAAAATCAAAAGAAACAAAATATATATATAAAATTTTGTTAATGTTTTTTTGCAATATTTGGCATGAATTTAATTGTATTATCTTTCCATTTCTAAAGATGTTTTGTGACTAAAATATTATTTTTACAAATATATCTGTTTAATAAATCGGTTTTGTTCAAATGCACCAATGTATATTACCCATATTCACTGAGAAATGGATAAAAATATTCACTTTCAAAATGGGGTTTACTCAATTATGCTGAGCACTGTATGTGCTGTCAATGACAGTTCTTCAAAATATTATATTTTATATTGTATATCATAAGTTTATTATAGAAAATCATAATCTGCACAAAAATCACACTTTAAAATGTTATTTAGTGAAGCGTCTAACCTTTGTTTCTTCAGTCATTTTGTGATACTCTTTTAAAGCTGAAAGCTATAACAACTTATATCAAATATATATTGTTATTGTTCAATATGAGAAAGAATTATCAAGATTGCATTTTTGCCATATCGCCCAGCACTATTTGAAGTCTTTGTACAGTATATAGATTATTAGTTTCTTAGTTAACTGTTAGGTAATAAATAGAGACTAACAGTAGCAATTATAGGACATATTTAAAAAGTTTAAAAGAGTTAACCACATTCCCTCTACACATAATTTTCTCAGGGTCAGGAAGGTCTTATGGTAAATAATAATTATAAATAGGTTTTTCGGGAGTGAATGGGTGTCCCGTAAAAGGTGATGAGAGGGACGGGACTCCTCCCTTCTCAAAGCAGATAATTTACTGGCTTGTTTTCATCAGACAAGGATCTATAATTGAAATGACAAAGAAGATACATCGCTACACAGTTGTTAGTGTTTGAGGCCATGAATTTCAGCCTAATACCTGACACCCGTTTTCTTCGGGCCTGTCAATCAAAAAGACCTTAGTTAGCCTGGAAAGAAGGCCCTGTTCAAGACTGTCTGCCACAGTGCCTGAATGAGTGGATCAGAGGTGCGCTGCTTTATCGACTTCATCGACCTGTCATCGCTCTGGAAACCTCAGCCCTGAAGCCACACCACTATACATCACTTCTGCACTCTATACACATACAGACACAAACACATGGTTTCATACACGTGACTCCATTCATAACCTAGTGTTCATCTTTTTTTTTTCATATTTTTTGTTAAATGAGAATTAAAATTGCTGTTTAAAATTTTTTTTCTCTTTTATTTTAGGATATATTGATTATACCAAACCAGTTTAATTGGTAAATTCAAAAATTTTGTGATAAATCAAGTTCAAATAGACTATTAACATTGTTGAATAGGGATGTGTAATTCGGTATGTATGTGTGTATCTGGTGTTCATCACATAATACCAGTAATTTTTTTTTAGTCCCAATAAAGGAAATGGCTCATAAATCATCTAGAATATAGTATTTTGAAATGTAAAAGTGCAGCTTTTTTTCCTCTGAGGGTTGGGTTAAGAGGACAGAATATAAAGTCTGTACAGTATTAAGATCATTATGTATATGGAAAGTCCCCATAAAACATGAAAACACCGTATGTGTGTTTTGTTTGTTGCAATTTAAGCAAAATCTTCTCTGACAGTATTTTAGCAGGGTTTAAGCTTGCATTGAACAAGTGCTTTTTGAAAAGTTGTTTTTTTACATTTATTTCCTCTGAAAGGGATTATCTTTTTTTGTTTGTTTTAGTGGTGTTTACACCTATTTTACTATAATGGTTAAAGAAAATGTCTATGAGAAGTCCCCATAAAACACAAAAGCAAAATGTATGTGTGTTTGCTTGTTGCAATTAAGCAAAATTTTCTCTGACAATATTTTAGCGGTGTTTAAGCTTGCATTGAACAAGTGTTTTCTGAAAAGTTGTCTTTTTTTTCCTCGGAAAGGGGTTATCTTATCTGTTTTGTTGTTTGTTTTAGTGGTTTTTAAGCCTATTTTAGTCTAATGGTAAAAGAAAACATCAATTGGAAGTCCTCATAAAACATGAAAACTCAACATACAGTATGTGTTTGTGTTTGTTGCGTTTAGGCAAAATGTTCTCTGACAATTTTTTAGTGGTGTTAAGGTTTGCATTGATCAAATGTTTTCTGAAAAATATTTTTATAATTTTTTTTTGTAAAAGGGGTTATTTTATTTAATACAGAATAAACAGCAAAAAACGGTCCAAGGCACTCAAACAATATGGAAAAAATATTAAAAAGCTTTTATTCACATGGCTAATTCTTAAAAAAACCTACATGTATTGGCAAAGAACACGTAGGGTACTCTGATGAAGACAGTTCTTTACTGAAACGCGTAGGTTTTTAAAGATTAGCCATGTGCCTTGGACTGATTTCTGTGGGTTATTTTATTTGTTTGTTTGTTTCTTTCAGTGAGGTTAAGCTTATTTTACTCTTAAGCTACATTTTTATGTCTTATGTCTTATACCAGTTTTAATCTGTTTTCAGTCATTTTTATTCTTCGTTCTTTTTATTTCTTATACTTGTTTCTATTATTCTTGTTTATGTAAAGCACTTTGAATTGCATGAAATGTGCTATATAATTAAACTTGCCTTGTAATGGTCAAAGAAAATGTTAAATGGTCATGGAAACAAGATCAAAACTATTTTTGGTTTAAAAACTCATATGACCTCTTCAAATGATGACATCAAACTAAACTGCTACTTGTTTGCAGTTCACATTTATTAGAGTTAAGCTCATGCCGTTTGGTCCTTGATTGTTTTTCCTGGAAAATGAGGGCATGTATTGAATAGTAATGCTCTTATCTATAAGTGCAAAGCGTTGAACATGTTTATGTGTTTTCCAATAGGAGTAGGCAGCCAATCGCCGCTGATATGCCGGGTAGGTCAATATCTACTCTTTTCCTCTCAGATAAGACCTCTGTCTTTGTTTCATTTCAAACATTAAGTGACGTTTGATTTTACATATTCATTGTGTTTTAACTAAAGCGTCTGACTTAAGAAATAATAGAAAGAGATCACTGAGATGTTTGCTGGAATCTGATGTGTAATTGTGACTAAGGCTCAATTTCACAGTTGAAGAGAGTCTTTGCTGAAATTGTTCCTCTGGGCCATTTTATGGGCTGTATGTAACATTTGCACACATCTGGGAGATCTTCTGGAAATTAGCTGTCACGATAGAAGGAACTTCTCAAACTAAATGTTAAGCGTGGAGTGGAGGATTCATGCAAACAGTGGATAATGGTAGAAGTCAATTGACTTATACTGTAGTGGCTATTGAATTTTGAGTTAATTTAAAAATGATTGTGACTGCAAAGGAAATCTTGATTATATTAGGGCATGCTCATTTTAAAAATATATGTGCATATTAAATTATATAAATAATTAAATATTGTGTTCAATTTATTTGCATTATAGTCATAGTAATACTATATGTTATATCATGGCATCATATACATATACATGTGTATATACGTACGTATATATTATACATATTATATATTATACATATATTATGTATTATACATATATTATGTATTATGTAATACAGTATATGTCATGAAAACTGATTCCTTTCTATAATTTGTTTACATTAAATTGTACTCTGCTCTAGACACTAAAATTAATATTTTCATATGTAATACATATTTGTAGCAGTTTTTAGGCATTTTAGAGTGGAGTAAACTTTTAAAATGTGATGTATTTATATTTTTTTATATATTTATGAAGTAGCCCTTTTTATTGGGGATGTACAAATAGTACAATGTAACAATCACTAACTGCTTACACAAGTTGTATGGTGCCTTAAAATAAAAAAATAAAAAACACAAAAACGGTCTATTATTAAAAACAACAATTGTCTTAATTTATTGGTGCTTTTAAGCATTTTAGAGTAACACATCTTAATGTAAATATTATGTTATGCAATAATATTTTACATACTCATAAAATAGAGCTATTGCTCTAATTTCTATAATAATCCAAACTAGGGATGTTTCAATCGATCGTCCGGAGATCGGTATTGGCCGATAATCACATTTAATGGCTCGATCTGCACTCACTAGTCTGTTTGTGTTAGTTGGAGACGAGCTAAATATTTGAATGACCTGTATTTGTACTGTATGTATCTGTATGTATTTAAACCTTTTTACATACAAGAACTGAACATTATGTGTTTTTGACAATATTGCAAGTTCACTAAAACCTGGCTGGAAAATTACATAAATAACTTTGTTTTATTTTTTAAATGAATATTTAATAATAGAACTTGTAATATACTTATTGCAATAAACAGTATTTTATAGTCCGGGCCTAGTTTCATTTTAGTAAAGAAGTAATGGATTTATATGTGGTCATTTTGCATCAGATATGAACTCCTAACTTTTTCTTCATTGAGACATGTTGAATTCTTCTATCGTCATTTGCAATGTTTCCAAATTGCATTGTTTGCAATTTTTCTAACCAATTTTAGACCATTGTTTTATCTACTATTTTCTGAAAATCTGCTTCTGGGGCCATGTTCACACCTGAAGGGCTATATAAGACATGTTTAAGGGATTAAATGCAACATCCTTAATTTGTCTCCACTTAATTTATCTCCACTTAAGTAAAACTTGAAGCATCAGAATCAGTACTTTTGTATCGGCCGATCACCATGACAAAGAATTGGTACTTCATATTGGCTGCAAAAATCCTAATCGTATCATCCCTAATCCAAAAATGTTTAAAACATTATACTTATTGTGATCTTAATTAGTTTGTTTGATATTAAACTATCTTTTTTCATAATAATGAGCAAAGCTAAGACAATTCATTGGTCAGAAGCTGTTGAAACTATGAATACTGTCTATCAGTATTGTTCATATTACATGTGCTTGACATGTTCCAGATCAGCACTTTATGGGCAGTTTTATGGTGTTTCTGCAGGTGAAGAAGCTTCTGTCTTTAAAGATGGGCTCCAATCAGGCTGACCATAAAGCTCAAAGTGGCGTGTGCTTTGCTTTGGATTGGCTTCATGTCAAACCACACAACATCTTGGCTGCCGGCTTCTATGATGGTGATTTCATATGTTGTTGTTTGTTTCATAGGGCTTATCTGAACAATAGTAATATGCTGCTTAACTGTTTTTTATTTCCAGGTCTTGTGGGTTTGTGGGATCTCTCTAGCAAGTCTACACTACTGAAGGTTAGGTGTCCTGATGGAGGTGTTTCTCTGTACCCTTACCACTGTTTTCATGCCCACGATGAAAACATCCGAACCCTGAGCTGGTGCAGAGCCTCAAGGTGAGAGTCATCTGGGCAGGTCTAGAGTTGTATGACAGGCTTTGATTTGATTGACTGCCTGTGAGTTTGGTACATTTGGATTGAAAGGTTTCTTCTAAACATGGATACACACCAAAGAATCACAGTTTTATTCACATTAATTTATAAATTTGCATATATATATATATATATATATATATATATATATATTTTTATTTATTTATTTTTTTGAGTAAGGAGGTTTGCTCTGTGCACTCACATTATTATTATTATTTATTTTTTTTTTTTTGTAACTTTTTTGGTGTGTTAATCTTGTCAATAATATTATTCAGAAGGTCATAATTTGCACTCATTAAATAATTGCTTTCTATAGTTTTTATTTTACATTCTTCAGGTGATACAAAACACAGACGTTTCCTGTACCTGAAGAATGTAAAATAAAAACTATAGAAAGCAATTATTTATTGAGTGCATATATATATATATTTTAAAATTAAGTAAATTAATACTTTTATGTAGCTCAAAGGCATTAAATTGAGCAAAAGTGACCGAAAAGACATTTGTAGTTTTGCTAAATATTATTTCAAACAAATACAGTCTTTTTGAATCTCTATACAACAAAGAATTTAAAAAATTATATTATATATACAGTTAAGTCTGAAATTATTCATACCCCAGAGGTATGAATCATTTCAGGATTGACTGTGTGTGTATAAATGTATTTTATCTGTGTGTGTATATATGTATTTTATTATTCTGGAGAAAGTCTTATTTGTTTTATTACAGCTAGAATAAAAGCAGTTTTTAATAAAAAAAAAAAACATTTTAAGGACAAAATTGTTAGCCACTTTAAGCCATATTTTTTTCGATAGTCTACAGAACAAACCATCATTATACAATACTTTGCCTAATTACCATAACCTGCCTATTTAACCTAATTAACGTAGTTAAGCCTTTAAATGTCACTTTAAGCTGTATAGAAGTGTCTTGAAAAATATCTAGTAAAAATTATGTACTGTCTTCATGGCAAAGATAAAATACATCAGTTATTAGAAATGAGTTATTAAAACTATTATTTATCTATTTTATCTATTTTAAATAAGTCCCTTCACACCAAGGTTGCATATATTTAATTAAGAATACTATAAAAAAGTAATAGCGTGATGTCATTTGAAATCAAAATATAATATACAAAAAATGTGAATATGTTTTAAAATGTATTTAAGATGTATTCCTTTGATACTCTAACATTTAAGGAGCATTACTTCACTCTTTATAATCTTAATAATCGAATATGCGGATTTTCTACATTATTGTTATATTAAGAAGGGTTCTTATCAATAATAAATTAATTTTACTTTTTCCTTTAAAGAGTCTTTGATTAATAAACACATTTTAATGTTTTAATGGCACTGTGTTACAACATGATTTTGATAAAAAGTCAATACTGGTGAAAATAAATTTTCCACATGTTGGAGCAGAAAATTGGACAAAAGAAGTAGTTATGCTGAAAATCAAGATTTTAATCACATGAATTTATCTTTTAAAATAAATAGAAAAATCATTATTTGTAGTTGTAATATTCATAATATTGCTGTGGCAACATGGTGGCTCAGTGGTTAGCACTGTGTCGCCTCACAGCAAGAAGGTCGCTAGTTCGAGTCCCTGCTGGGTCAGTTGGCATTTTGTGGAGTTTGCATGTTCTCTCCGTGTTCGTGTGGGTTTCCTCCGGGTACTTCAGTTTTCCCCACAGTCCAAAGACATGCGGTATAGGTGAATTGATATAACTAAATAGTTTGTGTGTGAATGAGTGTATGGGTTTCCCAGTAATGGGTTGCAGCTGAAAGGGCAGCGCTGCGTAAAACATATGATGGGTAAATTGTCGGTTCATTCCGCTGTGGTGACTTAATAAAGGGACTAAGCCGAAAAGAAAGTGGAAAAAAATGAATGAATGTATGTAAATTCATGTTTATTTACATAATTGTTAAACATAATTCATGTTTATTTACACTTGATAATAAAGTTTGCATGCTGTATAGTGCATTAAATGCATTGTTTTTTTATCATACATGTTTATTTGTTTTACACTTATTTTTG
This sequence comes from Danio tinwini, assembly GCA_903798205.1. NCBI lineage: Eukaryota > Metazoa > Chordata > Actinopteri > Cypriniformes > Danionidae > Danio > Danio tinwini. The sequence goes on along the minus strand of CAIGQZ010034990.1, from coordinate 17,017,734 downwards.
TTTAGTCTTTGCTGTCATTTAACATTCAGTTAATATTATAACACTAGTAATTTAGTAATAGACATTTTGGTAACACTTTAAAATAATGGTCCATTAGTTAATCTTGTCAATCAATTAATCAACTTTATTTTCCAGACTCAAGGTCCAATAAAAAAAAAAAAAAACATGTAACAATAATGCAAGGCAATTGATTTAACAGTTTTACAATTAAGAGAGCGGTTCTCATATTTCTTCATAAATGACACAGTAACCCTAAGATTTTACATCAACATTAAAACAGCATTCTATGAACGCTGACAAACACAACATCAAATGTTTACATGCAGGCTAATTCACCATTGTTTTCACATATTGGAGAGAAGTCGAGGGGTAGGGCATTTACTAACATGAACAAACAATTAGTAATTGATTTACTATGGTAATAGTATATATATATATTAGGGGTTTTCACCTTTAATTTGGACAGGATAGTGGAGGTTACAGGCCTGAAAGTATTAGGAGCAGAGAGAGGGGAAGGGTCGGCAAAAGCCAAGAATCAAACTTAGGTTGCCATGAGCACCAAGGTGCTATATGTCTGCACACTTAACCACTAGGCTGTTGGTTCTGACTTACTATGGTATTTGTTTTCTTCTTCGTTAAATAGTTGTTAAAAAGCTAAATAACCTACAGTGCATTAACTAACAAGCACGGCTTTTGCATCTTTGCAGCTGGAAGGGCATCCGCTGTGTAAAACATTTGCTGGATAAGTTGGCGGTTTATTTTGCTGTGGCGACCCCTTATGAATAAAGGGACTAAGCCGAAGGAGAATGAATGAATGAATGAACAATATTGCTGTTTCGTATTTTTTATTAATAAAAATATATTTTTAAAAAGTAAATTTTAACCTTGCTAAGCTTAATCTGTACGTTGTGAACACAGTGATATATTTGTAAAATCATATCCATTTCATGTATATTCGCAATTAAATATTTGTGTATTCATGCTATCACACAGGCTGCCTGTGAAGGTTTCTCATTTAATAACAGAGAAACAGTCTAGATTCAATACATTACAATTCCAATCACGTGTTGTTTCAGCATCAGTGATTTCAGTGGCCTGCTTTTATCACTTACATTTAAAGCACTGTGACCTTATAGGAGATTCCTGTTAGTGGCATTAGAGAAGTTCATTTGGAAAATGACACACCATCCTACTCTCAACAGGGGGCTAGTGAAGTCAAGTGAATATATCCTTTCTTTTTTCCCATGTTTCTTAGACCCTCAAATGTGACTGCTAATGTAGAATTCACATACAACTACACCAGTGAGCTCTGAAATTAGGTTGTCAAAGTTTTTTACATTTTTTTATTTTTTACTATTTTCACATTTTCCTGGTTTAATAAACATTGCTTGCACTATTATGTATTTATACATACATATATATATATATATATATATATATATATATATATATATATATA